>QEOT01123985.1:0-28848 GCA_003123785.1 Pterocarya stenoptera
TAAAGATAATATATTATTGATAGGACATAGGGTTTTTGGAAACTGAGGTCTTCCTGGATGGTTCTTTCTAATTTCACATTTTGTTTAGCTTTTCCAATTTTTTTTGATAAGTAGCTTTTCCAATTATAAACCTTTGAAATCATTTAAGATGTATGAACAAGGTTATATGAAATCCTGGTCTTTGCTCAAGTTAGATCCTTTGGTAGTATCATTAACATTTTAGAAACTCTCTTGGGTGAATGTATTTTATTTGGAACAATTTGCTCTAATGGTAGTCATTCTCCATAATTAATGAGATTACAAAGAATAACAAAGGATGGAGTGGCGCTGATGAGAAAGTTCCCACCTTAATTAATGGTTGTCAGGTTTTGAGTTTAGTGGATGTACAAAGCGTTAGAAAGCATAATTTCAGCATCTGCTGTCTAAAGTGGAATTCTTTGTGCTATTCTTTTTTAATTTGACCCTTTAACCTTGCAAGTTGGTTTCACAAAGCATATTAGAATCTTTGTGCTACTTACCACCCCTCCTTCCTTCCTAATGTAAAATCTTAAGATAAGTTAACACAAGCTCAACTAACTTCATGTTCATGTGCACAGATGGAGAAATTTGAAAGGGAGATGAGGGAGTCTAAATTTTCGGAGCTGATGAACAAGCACTTTGCAGCTAGTTCCATTCCAAAGGGGATCCACTGTCTTTCTCTTCGCTTGACTGATGAATATTCCTCAAATGCCCATGCACGCAAACAATTGCCTCCTCCAGAGTTACTCCCTTTGCTCTCTAACAAGTCTTATCACCACTTTATCCTGTCAACTGATAACATTTTGGCTGCTTCAGTCGTTGTTGCTTCTACTGTCCAGTCATCTCAAAAACCTGAAAAGATTGTCTTCCATGTCATCACTGACAAGAAAACTTATGCGGGTATGCACTCATGGTTTGCACTAAATCCCATCTCCCCAGCTATTGTTGAAGTGAAAGGTGTTCACCAGTTTGACTGGTTAACAAGAGAAAATGTTCCAGTACTTGAAGCTGTAGAGAACCAAAATGGAATCAGGAATTACTACCATGGTAATCACGTTGCAGGGGCCAACCTCAGTGATACTACTCCACGAACATTTGCTTCAAAATTACAAGCTAGAAGTCCTAAGTATATATCCTTACTCAACCATCTTCGCATATATATACCCGAGGTAATTGCATGTGATTTAATACTGTTTCTTTTCCCTTATTTGATTTCTGGGGACCTCTAACATACTATCCTGTTAGTTCAATTAAGGCAAAAGAAGCAAATGAGAAAATAATGCTGATGCATGATATCATAGGCAGTTAATGCTTCGTATGCCCCAGGGCAGTTATGTGGGCAAAGTTTTTCCCTCACCTGTAAACCCTTACTTCACATTAATGACTAACGTATCTCATTAGCAATGGCCAAGAACTTCATCTTCTCGGATGAGAAAGACTAGCTACATGATTGAGTCTGCCTGCTCTCAGTTATGTGCATGCAAATATACTCAAGTAAAGTGTGCGTTGTATATTCCAGTAGAATTGGATGGCCTCGGATTGTTGGTTGAATATGTATTGACAGGGCTGACTTCAAATCACTGAATTTTTCTGACTTCTTCGTAAAATCATGTGTTCAATTAGACTATGCAATGATATATAGATGGGAGACAAGTTTGGTAAAGAACCCATGGATTTTTTAGTGATGGGCAGTTGTTTCCTCTAAATAGATTTTTTTATTCTAGAGGATGATGATGTGGGATCTGTTGAAGTAATTTGAATGTTAATTGTTCGCTTCCCATCATTAGACACTTGGCACTCAGCTCTATTTGAAAAAGGTTTTGTCCAGGGCTTGAGGGCGAGCTTTATGTAAGAGAGAATGGAGAGTGAATCAAAAGGTGCTCAATCATTATTTTTCTGGCCCCTCTCAATCTTATTTGTAGTTGAGAAGGGGGAAGGAGACTATATCACCCAGTGAAGTGGGATATTTGACAATCCATGTACACTTGGAACGTAGAACAATAACATTGTGTCCCCTGAGATTTGCAATTGTTATATTGTATTTTCTGTTCTGTATAAAATTTCCCATTCTTTCTCCTTTTGTTTTTTTTTCCCTTTTAATTCCGAAATAATTATGCTTTCTATGTGTATTGAACAGCTCTTTCCAAACCTCGACAAGGTCGTCTTTTTAGATGATGATGTTGTGATTCAGCATGATTTATCTCCACTTTGGGAAATTGACCTTGAGGGAAAAGTTAACGGAGCTGTTGAAACTTGTAAAGGTGAAGATGAGTGGGTAATGTCCAAGCATTTCAGGAACTACTTCAATTTTTCCCATCCTCTCATATCAAAGAATTTGGACCCTGATGAATGTGCATGGGCTTACGGGATGAATATCTTTGATCTTAGTGCTTGGAGGAAGACAAATATAAGAGGAACATATCATTCTTGGCTGAGAGAGGTAAACCCAAGAATTCATTTTACTTGCTAACTGTTTTTATTCTTGTTTATAAGCATCCATATACACGCACCTCATTTGTTTTCTTTACCCTCCGTTTGTGTATTTTAAGTTATGGATTATGAAAGAATTGGAAATATTGAAGGAAATATAATATCATCTTTCTATCTGGCAGGGGTGTCTATGCCCGATCCATTGATGGGGCCATAACCTTGTTTTATGTTCCTTTTAGCCTCTGGGTTTAGAGAAAAGAAGAAGTTCTTTCCTGGATACCCTTTTTGCAGATATATGATTACTACACTTAGTGTGCATAATTTTCAGGCAACTTAAGCTCATTACGATATTCTGGATTTTGTAAAATGTTGGTCTGTTTGCTTTGAAGTCACTTTCATGAAGTCACTTCAAATATAAAATTTCAAGCTTTTGATCTCTTCTACCCTTTTCTTGATGAAAAGTGCTAGTGGGATGACAATTTATCAAGGAACTCTGAGTTTCAACATCGAACTGATTTTTCAAATTGAATTGATTCATTTTTTTCTGGGTTTTATTGTGGACTGTATTTCATAGGTTTTGCAATTTCTTACCCAACTGTAAGTAACTTATAGACCTGCCACCATTTAACTTGGATTCTGGGTTTGTATGTGGCAGAATCTGAAGTCAAACTTGACAATGTGGAAACTTGGGACCTTACCACCTGCTTTGATTGCATTTAAAGGTCATGTTCACCCAATTGACCCATCGTGGCACATGCTTGGCTTGGGCTATCAGAATAACACCAACATTGAGAGTGTAAAAAAAGCCGCAGTTATCCACTATAATGGCCAATCTAAACCATGGTTGCAGATTGGCTTTGAGCATCTCCGACCATTTTGGACCAAGTATGTCAATTACACCAATGATTTTATAAGGAACTGCCACATCTTGGAGTAGTAGTGGATCAACTGGAGGAGCTATAAACAAGAGAGATGGGCTGGGAAAAAAGATCCGAGTTATACAGATTTCATACGAGTCTTTTGCGGTTCAAATTTCTTTCCGAGATTTATTTGAGAAGACTAGCAGAAAAGTGGCCAAAAGGTCAGACCTTTCAAGGTCCAGATTCGCTCGCATTTGCAAGCAAGGACCGGCATCAATATCACGACATGAGAATCATTCTTTCAATCTGTAACATAGCAGTCCGTCCTTTATTTTTTGGTTGAGAAAAGGATACTATTGTTGGTCCTCTGCCAGGGGGAGTCTTGCCTGATTTCTTAGAGCATATTTTGAAATAAAGTGAAAATATACAAAGATAGAAGGTACTGATGTTAATGCCCTTCGTGTTGAATGGTGAATGGACAAGGAAGGCTAGGACAGATCTTCTGTGAGGCTCCCCCAGTAGCCCAGAAATGTTTCTTTGCCTTTATTTTTTATTCTTTTGTTATTTTCATTTTTGTTAGCACCCATTTTTCCCCTTTCATTGCTATTATCACGGTGGATTTTAGGGGTAGGCCATGAGATTGCTCTGTTACAGGTCCCATTCAAATGAGGAACTTTTTTAGGTTATAAATCGGTATCTGTTATGTACGAGAGACATTGAAATGTGCAGAAAATTCTTTTGAACTTTCTTCCATCTGTATGCTTTTAATGATAGTTTCAATATGTTGTGTAGTAGTATATTGTGCACGTACTTTTGGGTACCCAATCATGTATTCATCATGTGCATGGAATTTTTGCTGTCAACTGCCGGAGAATAATATTGGGCCATTTGAACCTCATAACGAGAGATTCTTTTATATAAATGGAACTTGGCGAGTTGGTGCTGACAAGAAACCCATTCAGAATAAAACCTTATATTATTTATTAGTACCCTAGAACACAATTTGCTAAATTCTGATCTTTCGAGGTGCGTGGTTCCTTATCTTCAAGACGTTTCGTCATTTTGCTTTTTTCCTTAACTACAATACACTATTTGTCGGTCAATAATTTATGCGCACTGTGTTAACATTAGCTTAGTGTCATTTAGTGGCATTATCAAATATATTATATCAGCATTTGGGTGATTCTTCCAAAGCCTCAAATGGAGAATCTTGAATGGTTATCAGCTGCCAATCCAATACAATCCAATCAAACATGAAAGTGCATAGTATGAAGGACATGAATTACTGTGAAAGCATCAGCTAACGGAAATTGATTTGATGTTGTGAGTATTAGATGAGTGGTGTTCTCTTCTTCTTCTCCAAGGACAAAACAGGGGTCTCTGTGTTTTATCTTCTTGCTGATAGTTCACGTGCCCATCCTTACAATACTATCTTTTCCTTTGATATAGGTTGTTAGAATGTCAAACTTTAGCACCTGATGCACAACCCTTGACATTTCCCCTCTAAAAATTCTACAATATTTTCTTGATTTCCTTTTGGGTATGAAAAGCTACCATTTTAAATTTCAAAATGATAGAACATATAAACCCTAAAGGAACATTCTAGAGGGCAGATAGACTTTTGATGGCTTCACATAAATACCCAACATTCATGCTTAAATGCTTATGCAACTTCTATCCAATTGAATGTATACTACCAAGTAACACATCATTAAGATGGATAAGGAGTCTCTCAATTTCAAGTAATATAGTCCATATCTACTTATCTTCTTAAATCTTATCAAAATTATAATGAAAAATATTTTAACTACAAAAAGATCTCATAAAAATATATTTATAAAATAACATGATTTGATGTGGTATATTATATTATAAAATAAATCTAATATCTCATATAAAATCATATTAATTTATAAATTTATTTTATAATATATTTTTTTATGACCTATCGTAAATTGATACCTCAATAATGGATTGACATTAATTTGACGTCATCTTAGGATTTGAAGAAGGCTTATAGGTATCTCGTAAAGGGAAAAAAAAGTAAATTTGCTTGTACTTCTTCCGCCTTCACGATTCATTCACGATTACGATAGCCTGTTCAAGTTGGATACAAAAATCGGTGTCGTTGACCACAGATTTAGAAGACTTTGAAAACTCCGAAACAGCCTCGTTCCTTGGGAGCTTGTTTGATCCCTTCCTATGACTTCTAGTATATTAATTATTAGAAGCTCCCCGACTTCTTCTTACGTTGCTTGGATTTCTTAACCAATAGGTGCGGGAGAAGGGGAATAGATGATAACCCTGATCAGTCTCTGAGCCAAGTAAGACGGACCATGAAGGGTTTATTGAATTCTTTTGATTGTTCCTTTTGATTTCTGATAGATTTGCTTTTCCTGGCTTTGTATCTTGGTACTGGACTTAATTTCTCCCTGTTTTCTTAAAGACCCGGCTGGCCATATATGTTGTCGAGTTCATTGCCCCCAAAAACTCCCGTTGCAAATACATAACCATTTCTTTACTGACCCAGTTGGGCATATTTGTTACTGATTTTCATTGCTATAAAATGAAATTCCCGTTGCAAATACAAATCCCTTTCCATACTGTTTCCCCTTTTGTATTAGTTTCCAATTCCAGGCTTTGACTCTTTTATTATACAAATCCTATTTAATTTACTCTTCTCTCTATTCTCTGGATCGTAATTCAGATTTGCAGAATACCCGGTGGGAATTTGATGAAATATTGAAATATTAGTGTTGGCGAGACAATTCAAGCTGCTCAGTGCGCTATTAATTCCTCGTAGCGAGTCCAATTGACATATCGATACGTTAATAGAAGGCCCAACTGAAGCTATTTGGTGCCCAAAGTCTAATAGTGTCTTTCATCTTTGAAGAATGGCCGCTGTGCAAAATCAATTAGAGATCAAGTTTAGGCTGACTGATGGATCGGATATCGGCCCCCAAAGCTTTCCTGTTGCTACAAGTGTTGCAAATTTGAAGGAAAGCATTCTTGCTCAATGGCCAAAAGGTGGTTATCTTGTTTTTTGTGTGTTTGATTTTAATTCCATAATCATCTGTTCGTCAAGCTTTTTTTATCTTATCATAGTTCTTCAGTGTGAAACAAGTAGTGACAACTGTTACATTATGAAATCTGGGGTAAAGATGTCGGATGGGATCATTCAGATTTACTCTACAGTGACTAAGAATTTTTTTGTGTTATATCTGTCATAGAGCATTACATTGCTTTTGAATTCATTAACCATCTGTTGGAGCGGAGCTGTCATAGACAACTTAGCCTTCACCATCATGATGACAAATACAGAAGTAGTGGACGATGCAGTATCCTACAAACTGATTCTATGTAGCATCCTCTCAAGAAACTAAGTAAACTCGCTGGAGAGCACACTATGGAAACTTATTTTGAATGCTCTGGTTGACACAGAAGGGGTTAGTTAACATGGCATTGAAGGTGGATTTTATTGGAAATGCTTCCTCAAAGAGATTGGCTGTATGACAGAAATAAGAACCAAGAACCAATGAGAGATAGCTAGTTATTCTTTGTATTGAAATTAAGGTTGTCCGAGATCCACGGGAAGTTTCTGAAAACTGCAGCATTTTTGGCAGCTGCCCACAAGGGGCAAAGAATAGCCTGTAGCTCTTACTGCCACATTGGGTAATGGTCAAGGAGATCTATGTTTGCCGTTGACTAGCCTTATTCAATTGCAATAAAATGCAAGTCATACTTGGTAAAAATCAAGTGCATGAAGTTCTTTCTTCAAATTGCATTTGATATTCTAGATGAGAACATCAATGTTAAGCATGGCCCAAGAGCATTTGATAACATGAGTCAGTAACACTAAAATTGGCATTCTTTAGGTCTTAAATTCCATCACCTTTTCTGTCTATTCTATGTCAGTTATTATGTCTTAGCGGACCTCTTCGTTTGAAATTTATCTCTCTACCATCTTGAAATTCCTTGATTTTTAATGTTATATGAGATACATAAATGCTATATTTTGATTTTTTAGAGAAGGAGAATGCTCCAAGGACAGTGAAAGATGTCAAGTTAATAAGTGCAGGCAAAATATTGGAGAACAACAGAACACTAGGGGAGTGCCAGAGCCCATTATGTGACATCCCTGGTGGAGTCACGACCATGCATGTCATCGTTCAGCCACCTTCTTCAGATAAAGGTAGAAGTGTTTCTGAGACATTCCAAAAATTGTTACTGATATTTACAAAGTAAGACCTATTATTTCTCTGCCTTTTAGGTTCTTCTGTTGGGGAGAAATATATTTTCCATTTAGATTCTACCGCTGTTTTCTTTTTAATTGCCACCTCTAAGTGATGGCTCCATTCTACCAATTCCTTGTTTAAATATAATTAGAAATATATTGGTTATGTTAGCTCATACACCTTAGTTATGGCGACTTCTTAAACCTTGGCCATCTATGTATATTCATTTAAATGTACTTCTTCCCAACTTCAAGTTCTATTTTACTCGACCTGATCTTTGACAAATGCCTATCTTCTTCTAATTCAACAGAAAAGAAAGGAGCAAGCCAACCAAAGGAGAACAAGTGTGTTTGTGTTATATTATGATTACAGTTTTAAATATTGGACGTGTCATTATTATCAGGTGGGTGTGGATTTGTTTTGTATGATTGCGGAGATACTGTCCCTTTTATTGCTAATATCATTCGGGCTCTTAATTTTACCCCTTTTCATTGAGTAAGTGTATCGCATTTCTACTTCAGGTAAAGAGTATTGGAGCTAGTAAGACAATGAAAGTTGGTGGCTTGCTTGATGCAGAATTAGGCACATTTGTCATTGGTCATGTTTCATTTCAGGTTAACGATTTCCTCATATAGTTGTTGCCGTTCTTTGATTCGGTATATTTTGTTCATTGTTAAGTACATCAGAGTCTCTTATAATGAAATCCTATCTCCAATTTTTGTCTTTAAATATCTTTTGCACTTCCACCAAGAGTACATTTTAAATTTCTCATCTTATTTATAGTAGTTTCAAAATATGAATTGGAATTGCAATGTAATATGTGAGGCCATTAATTTGCCCCAATGAAAGGCTCAAGTGATACAGGAATCTTCATCACTTGTGTACTTCATATTTTTTTTAAATTTTTTATAAGTATGTGATATTATTGATAAGGATAGACAAAGTCCAAGTACACAAGATGATATACAAAAGACAAGACATATCTAGGTCGCAGAAGTGAAAACAAGAAAATCATGTAAATTAAGGCCATTAAAATCTATAGTTATGGCCCTTAGAAATAAAGTATAGAAAAATAAAGATCGAAGCTCCTCAAGTGTCTGCTCTTTATCTTCAAATGTTTGATCGTTATGCTCTCGCCATATGCTCCACATAATGCAGATAGGGACCATCTTCTAAACGACTTTGAGTTGTGGGGCACCTCCCGGAAGTGTCTAGCTGGCCATTAGCTCAACCACTGTCAGGGGTGTCAATATGTGACATGACATGTAAATCCAACACGAACACAGTACGAAATTAGTGGGTTTGAGTTTGATGTTATCGAGTTTGGATCAAACGGGTTGACCCTTTAAGACATGATTTATAAACGAGTCAACCTACTTAACACAAAATCAACTTGTTTTGACTTGTTTAGAATTTATTTCAAAATTAAAATTTTATTATTGTTAAGTTGTAATATTGGTATTTTTCAATATGTTTATATTTTTATTGTTTTTATTATAATTTTAGACATATGCTCATCTTTGTTATTATATGGTTTGTAATATTGGTTTTATTATATGTTAAAATTTTAAAAATATTGATATATATTTTTTAAGATATTGTGGTTATTAATAAATATAGATTTTAACTTTTATGTGAAATTATGCTAATCAGGTCAAAAAGTTTATGCATTTTAGTTTAACCCATTTATATAAAACAAAAGGGTTTAAATGAGTTGTGTCATATTAATATATTTCTAATTAATTATTAAATGGGTTAAAACGGGTGACATGACACAACATGACACGATCCGGTTATTTAAATGGATTGGGTTATGGTTTAAAAGTTTGATACGTTTAGCTTAATGAGCTAGGTTAGAGTTGACTTATATAGTCAAATGTTCATGACTTGACACGACACAGACACGGAGACGATTTGAAAATACGATTTGTTACCCCTAAGGTCCACTGTGGTAGGCATTATCCAATTTAGTTCTACTTTGCTGAACACTTCGATACACAAGGCTTTAGTGTCTCACAATGTAGTAAGAGATGATCCACTAACTCGTCATCTTTCTTGCACATACAACACCAATCTAAGATAATGACCCTCTGCTCCCTCAGATTATCGGTTGCCAGAATCTTGCCCAAAGCAGTTGCCCAAATGAAGAAAAGTGTTTTTTTTTTTGGGGGGGGGGGTTATTCCTCCAAAGTTTCCTCCATGAGAATTGAGTACTTGATAGATGTATAAGAGATTTATAGAAAGACCGAATCAAGAAAGCACCCTTACCTGCAGGTGTCCACCATAGCTTATCGGCTCGCATTCTAACCAGCTCTATAGAGTACACTAGGCTGAATAAAGTCTTTAAAGTTGTGTACTTTCCAGTCTTGGGCTGCTCTACTTAAGGTGATGTTCTAGTAAACTTGATCCCCCGATCGCACCATGAGATCTGCCATTGAAGCTTCTTGATCACATGCCAACCGAAAGACGGATGGAAATGAGTCTTTTAGAGCCTCCTCCCAACACCACGTGTCCCTCTAAAATTTTATCCGACACTGAAGCTTCTTGATCACATGCCAACCAAAAGATGGATGGAAATGAGTCTTTTAGAGGCTCCTCCCCACACCACGCGTCCCTCCAAAATTTTATCCAAGTACACACACCTAGCACAAATTTGGTATAACGTGTGAACACCTCCCACCCTTGTCTAATATGCTTCCAAATCATCACCCCATAGGCCTCATTCACCTTACTAGTACACCAATCCCGCCACATACTAACGTGTTTGCAATTAACCACCAATTTTCAAAGGGCTTTCGGTTCCATATTATATCTCCATAGCCATTTCCCAATAAGGGTAAGATTGAAAGTTCTCATATTTTTTATCCCCAATTCACCTGAAGAAATTAGCATGCACACCTTGTCCCAATTGACTAAATGGAACTTGAATTCGTCCCTAATTCCACTTCATAAGAAATTACGATGGAGTTTTTCAATCCTTGTCGCCACACAAGCTGGAATTGGAAATAAAGATAGAAAATAAGTTGGTAAGTTAGAAAGAGTACTCTTGATTAGAGGCACCCGGCCTCCTTTCGATAGGTAAAGTCTCTTCCACTCTGCCAATCTTCGTTCTATCTTCTCAATAACTATATCCCAGATTAATAGAGCCCGTGAGGCTGCCTCTAACGACAATCCCAAGTATTTGATAGGAAGAAAGGCGACCTTACACCCAAGTGTGTTGGCCAATTGCCAGGTGTTGCTGATAGTCCCGACCGGCGCTAGCTTTGACTTTTCAAAATTCATTCTCAAGCCTGACGCTATTTCGAAACATAATAAAAGTGCATTCAGTGCCCTAAGTTGGTTTTGATCTGCCTAAGGTGTCATCTGCAAATAATAAATGAGAAATAATGATAAGGCCCCTATTTGGGTCACCTACTGAAAATCCAATCACAAAATCATTGCTAACCACGACCGATGGCATCTTACTAAGGGCCTCCATAATGACAACAAAGAGAAGTGGAGACAACAAATCTCTTTGTCTCAGGTCACAAGAATTGCTGAAGAAACCAGCTGAGCTGCCATTAATCAAAACTGAGAACCTTGTTGTTGAAATGCACCATCTAATCCACACACACCATCTCTCCCCAAATCCACATCTCTCCAACAAACAAAAAATGAAGTCCCAGTTTACATGGTCGTATGCATTTTCCATGTCTAGCCTGCAAATAATCCTAGCACTCCCAGGCTTTAATCTACTACCCAGTTATTCGTTGGCTATAAGGACTAAATCTAGGATTTGACGACCCTTTACAAATGTATTTTGTGGTTTCAAAATTATCTTACCTACCGCCTCCCCTAGCCTGTTTGCTAGCACATTGAAGATAATTTTGTATACCCCATTAATGAGGCTAATGGGCCTAAAATATTTCACCTCCGATGCTCCACTCTCCTTTGGGATCAATGCAATAAACGTAGTATTTAAGCTTTTTTCAAACTTCCCCCTGAGAACAATTCCTGAAACACGTTCATAATGTCCTCTTTCACAACCTCCCAACAAGTTTGGAAAAAACCCATCGAGAAGCTGTCTGGACCCATTGCTTTATCATTAGCCATTCCTCTTACTACATCATAAAACTCCACCTCCTCAAAAGATCTCTCCAACCAAGACGCTGTTTGTGGTTCAATAGACTCGAAACCGAGACCATCTGGTTTTGGCCTCCACCCCTCTCGTTCTGTAAACAACTGTTCAAAGAAATCTACCACAGTATCCCAGATCACAAGAGCCTTCATGCAGTCTATACCATTAATATTCAACATCTTAATGGTATTATTTCTCCAATGAGAATTAGCTACCTTGTAGAAGAATTTTGTGCATCAGTCCCCTTCCTTCAACCATAGTGCTCTTAACTTCTGGTGCTAAGAAATCTCTTCTAGAGAAAGTACTCGCTCCAACTCTGACGTCAACTCTGCCTTTTGCGATATTTTTTCTGGGGAAAGGACTCTATCCTCAAGTATCCTCTAAAAAACTTGTATTTCCTCTACCAAGTTTTTCTTGCACAACCTTTAAGTCTCCCAAAGATTGAGAGTTCCAAAATTTTAAATCATTCTTTAAAACTTTTAGTTTGCTTGCAAGTATAAAAGAGGCAATAACATAAAACTGATAAGATGACCACCAATTTCTTACCTTGTCCGCAAAGCCTTCACTCTTAAGTTACATGTTTTCAAATTTAAAATATCGGCTCCCTCCTTGGATACCTTCACTATCCAACATGATGGGAAAGTGATCAAAGCAAAGGCGAGGCAACCTCTTTTGACATCTCCGGGTAATGTATTTCCCAATTCGGAAAGATTAGGAATTTGTCCAACCAAGACCACGACTAATGATTGGACCAAGTGAATGGCCCCCCTATGAGGGGAAGATCCACTAGATTCAAGTAAAAAATATATGCTGAAAAATCTGTCATAGCTGGGCATAAATGATTGTCTCCGGATCTTTCGCTAGGGAAGCTTGTAACGTTAAAACGTCCCTTATACATCAGCGGAGGTCCCACCAACTATTTAATGTAGTAAGTGCTTCCCATAAAAGTCTTCTAATATTGTCAACATTCGGCCCGTATACACCTATAAAAGCCCACAAGAAATCATCTTCCATAATTTTAAAAGAACAGGTCACTGTGTACTTTTTCCACCGCCCTTCTATCCCACATCATTAAGATTCCACCCGAAGCCTCATTCAAAGCCAAATAAACCCAATCTGCATAAGGACGACTCCAAACACTTCGCACTACTTTTCTAAACACCAATTTCAGCTTTGTTTCTTGTAAACAAACTATGTCCATCCTCCATTCCTGAAACAAGTTTTTTATGCGAAGAAACTTAATTGTCTCATTCAACCCACGGACATTCCAAGACACGATTTTTTGACTTCATAAAGGAGATAAAATTCCCTTCCGTTTGGATCTATTGTGGCTTGAGCTGCCTTCATAGTTCAAAGACCATTTGAATCTCTTAAGCTCCTGTTGTTTCTTGGTCTCATTTTTGTTAGACTAAGAGTGACCTACCTCAATAAAAAGAGCTATAAACTGTTCCTCAAAACCCGCACACTCCACACTTCATTTCCACACAGTGTTGAATTTTCTTTACCTTTTGAAGCACCCAGTTAGACACATTGAACTCATATGGTAACTCACAATTCAGAGGAAAAGGCTCCCCATCTCCCGAAGCCCATTGCGCACTCAAAGACATCCCTTTCTCCTCCCCCCTAAATAGATTTTTGCCTTCATATTCGACCACAATACCCTCATTGATCTCCACATCATTGCCAAAGAATGACGTTGTTAATGGTGTATCAGGAACTATCACCACCTCACTTCCACCATGATAAAGCATCTGAGATAGCCCCAGGTCACTTTCCTCATTGAGCTCCATACTCATCTCACATTCTCCTTCCGACAACATCTTGAGATGCTCCTCAGAATGAAATAAGGCCTCTGCCGGAGGAAGTGGAGGTTCCTGTGTGCCTATCGGCAGTTTCTGGCCACACTAGATCAGGAATTGGGCTTTCGAAGGCAAGATCTCCTATGTTTCCTCATTTTGCAACAACGCCAGCATATCCACCACCATTGATGGCGTTTTCTAAGCCACCATCGATGGTCCCACCTTAGGCTGTCGTGCATCCACAGGTTTCTCCAGCAAGGGTGCGAGGTTGTCATTGTTGGTGGGTCGGTGGGGGCCTTTGTTACGTATCCTCCAAACAGGCTGAGATTTTGGGTTAGAGGGCTCGGACTCGGACTCGGGCCTAGCCCATTTGTGTGAGGCCTAGCCCCACAGTTGTTACTGAAGCCCACGTGATACTAGGTAACGCAATCTGTCTCAAGCCCAGTTGATTGGGGCCTTGAGTTGCCCAAATGACTAGAGCCCTAAAGTAATGGGTCAAGACCCTTGTTTAGTGGGTCAGCTCCCACAGAAAAACCCATGCTAGGCCCATTTCTTGCCGAGCCCATCTCCACTCTTATAAGTCAATTAATTTTGGATTGTAGTGAATTCAAATGAGACTTTACAGCCATAAAAGAGGTAAGTACCTCCCCTCCTGCCACGACGCCTGTGGGTCTGCCACCACCACCCTGCCATTGTACTGGGCGAAGCTCTTTGTCAACGTCGTGTCCCATACCTTTCTTTGCAGCAGTACCTCTCTACCCTACCATGTCGTCACCCCCTATATGCATATCATTGGGTTGCTCCATCATTAGTGCCTCCCTATAGAAGTGTTGCTACGGCTGAGCCTTCAACTCTTTTGATCTCTTCAGAGTTCCTTCATTGTGAGTGGTCTTCCCATCATGAATAAATTCTCACAGAGCCTCCCCCATCCTTCACCCTCTACCTTCCTCCTCAGGAACTAAGATAAAGTTCCTCTTACCACCACCACCGCGATTTAACAACCTCGAACATTTGAACAACACTGCGCAATAAAGTTGTGGCTGCCTTCCCTGACTGTGGTGAAATAGTCTCTTTTTTCTTCCTCCATGCAAGCTTCCATGGCTTTGCCAACCACTGCATTGTTGGAAGGCCCAGAACCACCCTTGACATCACCCTCTAGCTTCTTTCTATTATAACCAGCAAACCCCCCTCATTCACAAATGAAAAAGCTTATGATTCTATTACAATGTCTTCTGAAAACACCATTCGAAAAACACACCAATACCCAAAAAACTCAAACGTGCCGTCACAGACCTCCCAAATACAGCAGAGAAAATAAGTGGTTTTCCGTCGTCACAGGAAAAGAGAAAAATCGCACAGAGAAAAATTGTACAAAGAGGGCTCTCTTGTTTCTTTCGTATAACTTAGATTTCTATACTTTCTTTGTTCACTTGTGTACTTTATGGCATGCTGATTACCATAAATTGCTTTTCTCTTTATGAACACATTAAGTTATGTTTGAATGTTAAGGTGATCGAATATGATATTTGAATAATAATAAAAAAAAGTAGTAAATAATATTTAAAAAAAGTGAATAATTTATAAATAATAAATTATTTATGAATAATAATAAATAGTAGTAAAGTCAGTTACCAAATACAGCTTAAAGGTTCAGGACGGCTGAAAGAAATTAACGTAGTTCAATGTGTTGTCTTAGTTTATTATTATTTTTTAACATTCACTTTTCTTATATTTAAAGATGTATTCTCTTGGAATTATAAAGGATTGTCTCGGAATTATAAAGGATGACAGCTCTCATCTGCTTTCCACCGTTGATGATTTTCATGATCTCTATTGCCCCCAAGTAAACCAGTGACTGGTTGGAAGAGGAAGGGAACCTGTATAACTTGGAAATGATAGCACCACCGATAAAAGGGTACAGAGAGAATCAACTATTCTCTGGATTTTTTTTTTAATAAATAGTTAAGGAAGTGTTTTAATTTGTGATTTTTTAAAAATATTTTAAAGGATTTAAAAATGTTTGAAAAAAAAACAAAAATAAATTTTACATAGTAGGTAGAAATTTTTTGTGGCGTCTCTATATAACATTAGCATAATTTCATCTCATTTTATCACTACAACTTTTTTAAATTCTTATACAAAATATAATAAACAATTCAACTTTTTCAATTTTCAATTTAGCTTTCTCAAATCTCAAAATAATAATAATATTAAAATATAATATTTTAAACTTTTATTTAAAATTAAAAAATCTCATTTCACTCTTCAAACTTAATCAAAAACTCTAACGGCACAAATCTCTAGATATTAACTATTATAATCACAATGCCGGGAAAAAAAAAAAAACACTACTAAAGTCTAAAATCACAAAAATGTTAGATATATTTTGTAAAAGTGAAAATAAGTCATTTATGAATGTGACATAATTGAGTTTGATTTCAAATTCAACTTAAATGTTGATCCTATAAAGTCGATTATTGTCTTTTCACTGATTCGAAAAAATAAAATTAAAAAAATAAATTAATTTTGAGACCTCTATTTATACTTTTCTAAATTACATACCAATTAGGAGCTAAAATTGCATAGTCATTATCTCAAATGCTTTCATTGAACTTTTAAAATAGTTATCTATTAGATTCGATTGACATTCACTCTAAACTCCTACTATTATGCCTAAACAGCAGAGATGGACAAAATATTAAATATTTATTAGAATTTTTATTTTTAAAAATTCATGCAAAATATATATATTATGATATTTGTAGTCCAATTTTCTTATTTTTCAAATTAAATTATGAGAAATAAATTTACACATGAACGTCTTAACGTAATAATAAGATAAATCGTAAAGCTTGTTTCAAAATAAAATAAAATAAAATAAATCTTAAAGCTAACGTATCATAACGATAGATACGGATAGTCTCCGAGTCGCATCAAAGCTCCCCAAACCCAAACCCCAACCCCACCCCCACGTGTCCGGTTCCGAAGACTCCTTAATTCAACAAGCCTCGACGTTTCACGAACACTCTCCGAGTTTCTCACTGTTTCTTTCACTTTTAAACCTGCGATCGAGGACGACGACACTCTCAAACCTTTGCTATATTCCCACGCAAAGTGCCCACCTTCTCTTTTAATTCCCTCGAACTCCCTCTCGGTCGTCACTGAGATTTCGTTCGTTCGTTCGTTCAATCCTTCATTTTCCACGGCACTCTCCGGCCATGGCCTCGACGACCACGTCCTTCTTCTGGGTCAGTCCCGGTCTTTTGCAGTTAGCCCGGACCAACTGTTGCGATCGAAATGGTTTGTTCGCTCAGCCTCCGCGGCCCTCTATGAGCCTCTGTCCCGCGAAATCCAAACCCCTCATGGGCTTGAAGTCGCTGCAACTGTGCAGAATCAGTGCGTTCCCAAACGGGTTTCAGAGATTTGGTCGGACTCCTAGGCCGCTTGTTGTCTGTTGTGAAGCTTCAAGTGGAAGGGTAATTCTTTGTTCTTTCTCCATTGTTCCCCCACCACCCCGAGAGATCTTTTTTTCTTCTTTTATGGTGTTTGCTGACATATTTTGGTACCTAGAGTCTACTGCGCATTGATGAGATTTTGGTTTGGATATAATGATAGATAACGCAACAAGATTTTACGGATATGGCTTGGCAAGCAATTGTCTCATCCCCAGAAGTGGCGAAACAGAACAAGCATCAGATAGTGGAGACAGAGCATTTGATGAAGTCCCTTTTGGAGCAGAAGAATGGGCTTGCTCGCAGGATATTCTCCAAGGTTGGAGTTGACAATACCCGCCTTTTAGAGGCCACTGATAAGTTCATCCAACGTCAACCGAAGGTAATTCTTGAAATATCATAGTTTTGCCTCCCGGGATATGTTTCCTTGTCTGGTTTTAGTTCTTGAATTTGGATTATTTGTGTTTCAACAATCACGTTGATTGGCTATTAACTCCTTGTCTGTAATACAGATGTCATATGTATAAGTTCATGATAGGAAAGAAGTGAAGCACCGTTTAGGAGTCCCTTAGCATGCATGCTGGCACTAGCTTGATACTGCTCTTGATATTTTGTTTTGCCTACTTTTTGAAGTATTAGATTGCCTGATTCAGACTTTCTCTCGGTTCATCAGTAAATGCATCTTCAGTCCGTGATCTTTTATCCAGAAGCTAACTAATTCACCTCTATATCTGTACAAAACGGTAGGTTCTTGGTGAATCAGCTGGCTCAATGTTAGGACGTGATTTGGAAGCCTTGATTCAGCAAGCGAGGGAATACAAGAAAGAGTATGGGGATTCATTTATTTCTGTTGAGCATTTGGTTCTCGGTTTCACCAAAGATCAACGATTTGGGAAGCAATTATTTAGAGATTTTCAAATATCGCTGCAAACTTTGAAATCTGCAGTAGAAGCTATTAGGGGACGCCAATCAGTTATCGACCAAGGTTGTGTTATATTCTTGTTTTCTTTTTTCAAATCTTAATTATCATATGGCAGTGTGTGCGTTAACTTATAAAAAAAAAAAAAATGCCAGTGTGTGTGCCCACACGCACGCCCATGCTGACTGAAGGCAAGGTTAGTTAAAAATGTAAAAGAACCTTAAAAGCCTTTTTTTCGCATATTAAAGTTAGTTGCGTTGTTGATTGTTGTACTTGACGAAAAATGTCTTCCTTTTATGATGTATCCAGGTTCTTTCATGTCCTTGCAAAGATCATTATGTTAGTAAATATCAGAATAGTGGATAGATTCATTATCCAGGTTAGTAGGCAGTGAATCTGGAGTAGAACTAACTATCCAAAGACTTCCATGCATATTTGCCAAAGAAATTTAGTTTCCATTCATGTATAAAACCCCTAGGGGTTGACTCAAGTGGTAAAGGCCTTGGTCTTGGTGGTATGCTCACTCCAAGTCTAAGCAAATCGTCTTGAGCGCAAACAATTTCTAGGGGCCATTGAAGTGGGGGAACTTCCCCTTGAATTACCCGAGGTGCACTTGCGGGAAACTCCTTACCGAGGGCCTATGCACCTCCGAGATTAGTCGGTGCCAATCAAAAAATTTATATTGTATGTATTGTTTTCATCTGTTTTTTTATTTCCTTAATATTTTCTGTTGGGAAAATATAAAGTGGCATTATTTAGTGTTTTCATCTCTTTCCCTGTTTGATTTTTATTGTGTCCCTACCCTAGTTAGGGAAAAAAGGGTAGTGTTTTGATTTTTATGTGAGTTAGACAATGATTTTCTTCTCTCTCTTCTAAACAGATCCTGAGGGGAAGTATGACGCACTGGAAAAATACGGAAAAGATTTGACTGCCATGGCAAGAGAAGGGAAGCTTGACCCAGTAATAGGAAGAGATGATGAAATACGTAGGTGCATCCAGATTCTCTCAAGGAGAACAAAGAACAATCCTGTTCTCATTGGTGAGCCTGGTGTAGGGAAAACTGCAATATCTGAAGGGTAAGCACTTGGTTAGAGCTAGAATCCTGTCTTTGTTCATGGGTTTGTATAGGACGTTAGACTGAATGGTTTTGGTCTTCTTTGAAGGCTTGCTTTTACGCACTAAGCTTAATGATTCCTTTGAAATCATTGCATGTCAGTCTAACTGTGCGTCCTTCAACAGGCTTGCTCAAAGAATTGTGCAAGAAGATGTTCCTCAAGCATTGATGAATCGTAAGGTATGTGCTATATGTAGAAGTTCATACCAATCCAGCAATCCCTCTCTCAGGCTTACTCAAATATACTAATCTATGCCTACTGGGGATGATGTCCAGATGGTGGTCTGACTCATCACTCTCTCTATCTCTTTACAGCTAATATCCCTTGACATGGGTGCACTAATTGCTGGGGCAAAATATCGGGGGGAATTTGAAGATAGACTGAAGGCCGTACTCAAGGAAGTTACAGAATCAGATGGTCAAATTATTCTCTTCATTGATGAGATCCATACAGTTGTTGGTGCAGGTAACATGATTGGTTATTGACAAAGCTGGCTGAAGCGACTAAATAGTCTTTGTTACTTGTACTTCAGAAACCTTTCTCTTTCTATTATTCATTTTCACATCAATTTTGACAGCGGTAGTGGATTCAATAGGTAAAAATGAAATGTATTGAAGAATGAGAATGCCAATGGTGACCCAATGCTTTGATTTCTCTTCAGGTGCTACGAATGGTGCAATGGATGCAGGCAATCTGTTGAAGCCTATGCTTGGGCGGGGAGAGTTGCGGTGTATCGGTGCAACAACTCTGGATGAATATCGCAAGTATATTGAGAAAGATCCTGCATTGGAGCGTCGTTTTCAGCAAGTTTATGTTGATCAACCTACGGTTGGAGATACCATTTCCATACTGCGAGGACTGCGTGAAAGATATGAGCTGCATCATGGAGTCCGCATTTCTGATAGTGCACTTGTGGCAGCAGCAATTCTATCCGATCGTTACATCAGTGGCCGGTTTTTACCTGACAAAGGTAACACAGCAGATGCAACATTTGAGTGGTTCTTGTTTTATCGGAAGATTAATGTGTTCATGATTACTCACTTTTTGCATGTGGCAATCAGAACATTCTAGAATTAGTGACTCAAGCATGAATTGTATTTATATTGTTCAAGCAGCATAAAGATGAGATCATACTAAAGCACACAATGATTGTCATTTTTATGATAATAGTATATGATCAGATGGTATGAACTTCAATTTATATTCTGTTTGGAATTTTTTTTATACTATTCAATTTAAGTGAGTTTTCTGCTGGTTTGTAAGGTTTGGAAAGTATTCTTCTGAAAAGGGTATGGTTTTGAGAAGTATTCTACCTGAGAAGTATTCTACCTTGCTGCCTGTTTAGCTTAAAAACCTGATGGTACTCTCATGGAGTTTATCTTTAAGATCTGTGCATTAGTTGAGAGCTAATATATTTCCCAATTGCAGCTATTGACCTAGTTGATGAAGCAGCTGCCAAACTGAAAATGGAAATTACTTCAAAACCAACTGCCCTTGATGAGATTAATCGTTCAGTGTTGAAGCTGGAAATGGAGAGGCTCTCCCTCATGAATGATACAGATAAGGCTTCTAAAGATAGGTCAAACCGGCTTGAGGCTGAGTTGTCTCTCTTCAAGGAGAAACAAGCCCAGCTCACTGAACAGTGGGAGCATGAAAAGTCTGTCATGACCCGTATTCAGTCAATCAAAGAAGAGGTAAGTTGTTGATGCTAATACTATTACTGTCAAAAGTCCGTTGTACAATATAGATCTTGAGATCCAGCAGTAATGATTTTACTAAGAAATCCAGTTGGCAGAAGCAGCTTATTAGAAATAATGAGTTTCTGAGTTACTGATGAATAAAAATTCTGGTTTGACTGACTTTTCTGTTTATTTATACAGATTGACAGGGTAAATCTTGAGATCCAGCAGGCTGAACGGGAGTATGATCTTAATCGTGCTGCAGAACTGAAGTATGGCAGCCTCAACTCTTTGCAACGACAACTTGAAAGTGCAGAAAAAGAGCTGGACGAATATATGAACTCTGGAAAGTCTATGCTGAGAGAGGAAGTTACGGAAGATGACATTGCTGAAATTGTCAGTAAATGGACAGGTATCCCTCTTTCCAAGCTTCAACAATCTGACAGGGACAAGCTATTACATTTGGAGGAAGAGCTGCATAAACGTGTTGTGGGCCAAGATCCTGCAGTGAAAGCAGTAGCCGAGGCTATTCAGCGATCTCGAGCTGGTCTCTCAGATCCTCACCGTCCAATTGCTAGTTTTATGTTCATGGGTCCTACTGGTGTTGGAAAGACAGAACTAGCCAAGGCACTTGCTTCCTACTTGTTCAACACAGAAGAAGCTCTTGTTCGAATAGATATGAGTGAATACATGGAAAAGCATGCTGTTTCAAGATTGATTGGGGCCCCACCTGGTTATGTGGGATACGAGGAAGGTGGACAGCTGACTGAGACAGTTCGCAGGAGGCCATATGCAGTCATTCTGTTTGATGAGATAGAAAAGGCCCATTCTGATGTGTTTAATGTGTTTCTTCAGATTTTAGATGATGGGAGAGTGACTGATTCCCAAGGTCGCACTGTGAGCTTTACCAATACAATTATCATTATGACGTCAAATGTGGGTTCGCAGTACATACTCAACACAGAGGACGACACATCGCCAAAGGAATTAGCATATGAAACTATTAAGCAGCGAGTACTGGATGCTGCAAGATCAGTCTTCCGCCCTGAGTTTATGAATAGGGTTGATGAATATATAGTTTTCCAGCCTCTGGACCGGGATCAGATAAACAGCATCGTCAGGTTACAGGTAAGCTTTACCACAATGATGCTTTATTGACTCAACGATTTTTTTCTTCTGAAAGCAGCTCTTCGAACTATAAGTTTTTGTTATTTAGGAATGAGGATTTTTAGTTGTTTGGCCTGGCAACATGCACCCAGGGTGACAGACTTTCAACTTCGGGCACCACCCTAGACTCATGGGTGGATGGATCTCAGTGTCGCCGTGAGATCTGATTGCCCCCCCAAGATTTTGGGCTAGTCTAGGTTTTCTTTAATGGATCTTTGAGTCGGTAAGTTAATGGAAAAACATCTCTGAGCTGATTGTTTAGGGTCTAGACTCTAATAAGTGGACCCTTTTAGACTTATAAAAAAAAATTAAGTGGACCCTTTTAGTGAATGGGAAATATGGTCATTCCACAACCACTTACTGTATCTTACACAGCCAATTATGTGGACATGCCAAACCTAGACGTTGATATTTTTTACTGACCTTTAAGGGAATTTGTTTCAATGTTCTGAACCTCATGTTTTTCTGCAACATTTTCATGTATTTTTTGGGCAATATACGTATTCTGGGCTTAACTTCAAAACCTTCCAACGTGTATGTACGTGTTTTACAGTTGGAGCGAGTGCAAAAGAGGCTTGCAGACCTGAAGATAACGATCCAGGTGACAGATGCAGCTGTTCAGCTCCTTGGAAGTCTTGGGTATGACCCGAACTATGGTGCTAGACCAGTCAAGCGAGTGATTCAGCAGAATGTTGAAAATGAACTCGCTAAGAGTATCTTGAAGGGCGAGTTTAAGGATGAAGACAGGGTGTTAATAGACACAGAGGTTACAGCATTTTCTAATGGCCAGCTTCCCCAACAAAAACTTGTCTTCAGGAAGCTTGGAACTGGTTCAGAAACTCCAGCTGTGGAGGACAAAGAAGCTTTCTCACCCTCTCCCTGAGGCCTTGTACTTTAGTTTCACCGTATTTTATGTTTCAAAAATGCTACTTTCACCCGGGAGGGGTACTCTCCGCGTACCCGTGGATCCACGTGGAATTAGTAAAGCAGGGCGTTTGCTTTCGTCGTTTGCCCCCTTTTTTATTTCCTTTTGATTCCCGGTTCCTGAAACTCGAAACCCATTTCATTTCCTTTCGACTCTGATGAGGTGAGGAGACACTCATCTCTTGGTTTCGAGTAGTGATAACTTCTACCTAAATACACAAATCGCAGCATTTTAACAGTTGTATTGGGTGAGGGACCCACAAAATTCCAGCAAATGTAGTGCTAAGATAAGATTGATTTTCAGGAAAAAATCTAGCCAGCCCAAAATCTCCAATACTAGGCTGAAATTTTTTATCAAGAAGAATGTTGCTAGCTTAGATGTCTCTATGCACAATTATTAAGTGCGAATCTTCATGTAGGTACCACAAAAAAGTTTTGGATTTGCTCCAAAGTAAGCTACTTATCATTAAAACACTGTTCATTCATTTCCATCCAAAATGCACCACATAAGGCAAAAGGAACCATCTTCCAAGCTGAATCTGTGAAGTCCGTTTCAACACACAAGAAGATCAAATTTCAAAACAACGGAATTTTATCTATTTATAAAGAGGAATCCTCCCTATGCGCCTCAAGGCCGACTTTATTCTTTTTTTGCTTTGTTTCTTGCTCTGTTTCTTTCAATCAAAGCACAAATAGCTGTGCATAGAGAACAATTCTGCAGAGAACAATATGAAGAAGCAACAGCAGATGAAGAAGATGAAGAAAGAAGGATGGCGGTGTCCGTGCAGGCAGTTGAGGAGGCGCTTAGCCTTTGGGATGGCGTGTTGGAGTTGACCAAGTCCGAGCAGGACCAGAACAGCAATGCCGCGATGGGTTCGACGAAGCTTCACTCGTGGATTGAGTTTGGCGCTGAGAGCATTCTGTTTTGATTTGTCTGAAATCGAATTTTTTGTTTTTTTAATAACATTGGCTGATGCAATTCCACAAACGATACCCCACGACGTGTACCTGTAGTAGTATTGTTTATGTTTTACAAAAACAATCGGCCGAGGATCATGGGCTAATACTATTGAGCATCCCCTATTGTAATATGGGTAGATCGTGGGTCTACGCCCACCACGGGGGGCTCCCACTAATGTATTCTATGTTTTTTTTATTTTTTTGCTTTTTTTACATGATTTTTTTAACATCTTTAAATATTTAAAAAAAATCACAATATTATTAAAAACAAATTACCAGAGGGAGACCCAATGATAAGCATAGCTTTTTCCTTGTAATATTGACTTCTTATAGAAAATACAAACTTTAGTACGAGTGATTCGTCATAAACCCAAAAATAAATATGTTACCCGAAAACTAACACAAAATAGGGATGAATTGAATTGTATTTAAAAATTCACAATTATAAATTAAATACATAATATAAAATATGAAGAAAATACGATAAATAAAAAAAGTAAGGATAAGAGGAAGCAAACTCAGTATTTTAACGAGGTTCAATCTCATTACCTACGTTCTTGCCTCAAACTACTCTTTGAAAATCTCAAATTTATTATCTAATCTCTTTTAGGTGGAGATAGAAACCTATTACACCTTTGAACATTACAGCTACAAAGAATCCATGTAGAACATCCTCTACACTTTCAATCACCTACATGTGGTGATTCAATATCTATGGTTGTGTAGAACACATTCTACACTTGCAATCACCTTACATGTGGTGATTCAACATCTACATGTACAAGAGTTATATACACATTTTTACTGATACAAGAATTGATAGTGGGTAGGTTATCATAAAACAATCCTTAATGAGTGAAATAAAAACAATACAGCGCAAACTATATCCCTCTCAAAATGAATAATGATTAAGGCTCAATGCTTAGAAAAAAGAGATTGAAAACTTTAAATGGATGTTGTAAAACTTGCAATTGATATGTATGCGCTCTTATGGTTGTATCATTTGAAGATCTCAAATGAGTTATTTATAGGCATATAAGATTTTACTTTCAAATTTAAAAAGATTTACATGTCAAAAATGAGCACCACTCATCTTTCAAAATTTTCAAATAAAAGTTTCTCCTCTTTACAATTGTCAAAGACAGCATTATTCATTTTTTAAAATTTTCAAATCAAAGTTTTACTTTTCGTATTTATCAAAGACAACATCATTTACTTTTTCAAAATTTTTAAATCAAAGTTTTACTTTTCACAATTGTCAAAGACAGCATCATTCATTTTTCAAAATTTTCAAATTAAAATTTTACTTTTGCATATGATAAAAGAAACACTATTTACTTTTCAAAATTTTCAAATAAAATTATCTACCTTTTGCAAATATAAAAGAAAAGTATCAATCACTTTTGAAAAGTTTCAAACAAAACATGATAAAGTGAAAGATGACAATCAATCATCTTTTAAAGTTTCAAAATTCAAACTTTTAATCATGCCATGCACATGTGAAGGTGATAATCAATCATCTTACAAAAATTCAAATTTCAAACTTTTAGTATTCAAATATGCCATGTACATGTGAAAAATACAATTTGATATTTTATGAGAAAATATCAATTTCCTTAATTCAATTTCAAATTTTATTAAGAGATTCATTAAATTACTCTAAGAGTTTTATTTGTAAGATTGTTCTCTTTTTTGCTCATACTTGGTTTATTGATATGATTGGTTTCATTGTGTAGATAACTTGAGTTTAAGTTTCCTTTATGCTTGAATTTATTGATTATCATCAAAATCTATACGTAGATATGTCATTATATGAGGTTTGAAATATTGGATTCAACGAAATAATAGGTTGCCAAGTTTTGTAGTAGACCCATTATTCTTCTCACTGGTTTTCTTAAGATTATATATAGACATGCCGCTTGGTTTGCGCCAGCCTGAATAATTTGTGGTTTGAAATGTCTTGAGAATCAAGGGGAGCAAATCCTTGATATTTGCATAATTGCGTAGGAGTGCAATGAAGCTGCAAGTATGCTTGCAGCTGCCTCAAAATTCGCCTCCATTTTTATGCTACGAGTGAGTATGGCCATTGGCCGGTAGGATAGGAATCTCTCTAGGCATCACCTATCCTCTGGGCTTAGGTTTGTAATTGGGTCACTTTCTTTCACTGATTCTGTACTATTTTGTCCTGATTATTGTTGTCGATGGGAAAATACATACGTTCATTATAGAATCGGGTCCCCTTTTAATGACTATTTCTGAACTAAAACATTCATTGATAAAACCGAAAGCCAACAAGAAAACCGGTGGGCCAAAACAGCACTAAACGGCAACTACCAAGCCGCACACGATGGATAAAAAAGTTCGAACAACACGAACCGACCAGCCAACAGTTGAAATCAGTACAAGGTACAGTAAGCCTGTAGAAACCAGCAACATGACAGCAGCACAAAGAGCAAGCTGCAATTTCATGTCCAGTACAGCAGAAATGGACAAAGCACAAGCATATAAAGCAGAAACATTAAAGCAGCCACTACAAGCTTAAGGACCAGCCATTTTCAAAGCAGAAACATCAAGCAGGAGCAACCACATCGAAACCAACAAGAACAACACAGGCACAAGCACAACAGATCTGACATCCATATTTCAAGACTGACTGATAATTAAGCGAAGGATAATGGAGGTTGCACCCGCAACTGCAAGTGCGTTGCTGATGAAAAGAGCTCTTGTTATAGAAGTGAAAGATCCATTAAAACTTAAAAAAGTTAAGTGAGGAAGTGGAGTGAGGGAGAGTTCCATCTCCTTGGCCCAATTCGCATGCATGTCGTACGTCTAGCATAGACATAAACCACCACTTATACCCGTGTTTTCTTCTCCTGTCCTCTGACGTCTGAGCTGGTGGCCGGGACTAGGCTCTCTCATACGACTGTCGTTCAGACCCAGCCCATAACCTTGTCGTTCCGGCGAGTTCATTATAGCCTGCCGTTTAGCTCAAACGACTAGCACGTATGCATCGTCAGAGAGCGCACAGTTTTCATCTAAGGTCACCGTTTTGAGATTTTCTTTCACGATCATCCCCAAAGTAAAAAGATACTACCAGGGTAGAACTTAGAAAGGTGACAACCATCGGCGGCAAAGAAAGGGCCATTTTCCTGAGAATTAATTAATGGGTACTCTGATTAAACTGATCTTTAACTCTATTTTTGTATTTTGTTCTTCACCAATTTTTATCCTTTCTTCTTTATTTATTTATTTATTTATTATTTTAAAACCCGTAGCAGAGGAAGTAGGAGCAGAATCCGAGACTGGGAAGGTGGAGAAGGCGATGGAAGGAGTGGCATCAATAGCACTGTTGCCATGTGGGTCCATCTCTGGCCACTTCATCCAACTTCCCCATTCTGTCTGCTATGGCCTTCATGGCACAGGTACTACTATCTCTGTGCGTGTATATTTCTTGAAGAGCTCGTAACTGGGTTTACGTTGGAAGTAGTTAGGTTGGAGAGAGGATGAATATTAGAAATCTTTGGGGGGTTTTGGGATGCTTATTTGCTGCGACTTCTTTCATCTTTGTCTTCTTTGAGTTAACTTTGTGGCCTTGGAAAAAGTATTGAATTTGAAAATGGGTAGAATGATTATATAATTTCGCGTCGGAGCGGTAGGGAAATTAATAGAATTTCAGCGGTGACGCAAGTAGAAATGAAAATCAACGTTAGTGTTATTAAAGGGGAAATTTCTGTTGGATGTCAATTTTATGTGTGAATTTTCGCTCTCAAATATCTTGCTTGAAAGACTTTTAAAACTATGCATCTACGTTGGCTTGGCAATATTGGATCAAACGATACATTTTTCCACTTTAGTTGGCCTTTTTCATGAATGGAGATTTCTTAGCTTACTTCATACAATGTTTGTCATGGCTCATGCAGGAAATTCTCTAAATTTACCACATTGTTGTACCACGATATTATGAGGTTTTCGTATCATGTATTTTTAACTTTCTTTTACATGGTGAAAGAGTTGGAATGTGAAAGAGAGTGCAGCAGGGGTGAGGATTACCGCTTGATCAAGCTCACAATCATCGACTACAATGTAGGAGCTGTTCGATTCTTTTTTATGACTTACATTTTTCTCCTCGTTTCTTCTATGATTATACATAAATAAAAAATATTATTGTTGGGGACAATTACAAATTATTTTCGTCTCTTTTGGAGGCTTTCGTTAAGACTCCCTATGGTTTGATGTAAGATAAAGTATATTTTCTATCCCAAGTGCACAAGTGTTGCACGAAACACACAAAATTTAGCCATCAGATGGTCCTCAGAATGTGCGCAAATGGGGGCTGTTCTGTTTCCTAACCCGATGATCAAACTGTTTAACTGCCTCTTACATGGAGCTTAAGTTCAATTGAGTGTCATTGGGGGCTAAATTTCGGGTTCCAAGTAATAAGTGTACATCATATGAGAGAGTAGGTAAGATGAATATTTGAGTTTACTCCAAATGACAAAGATTAGATTAAGATGATGATTTCGGAAAAACAATAAGAACGACAGTTTCTGAAAAACAATAAGATAATCTGTAAATGCCACTTAGCACAATGAGTTCATTTGTAATTTACTGTCAATCTCCTCTAATAGGTTCTGATATGTTGCAGAGAAAGAAAGAACGAAGTCTCGTAGTGGAGTGCAGAGGCCATGATGCTGCCCGCTTCCACAGCATTGATCATGCTCATGGGTAAGCAATGTTGGATGATCTTCTTAGTTTTCTTAACAGGGTATACATTCTAATATTGACGCCTTCAATCCACATTCTTTCATATTTTTACTGTCGTCTAAATTCACACAAGTTTCTTTTTTGCTCTGTTTCGAAGTAAATTATTTCCTTTTAGACTGATTTTGTGAGACAATTTCTATCAAGTAGGTGGAATTGGTGCTATTTTGCGTGAGATTGCATTTAATGGATTATTAAATTATATGAGCTTAACGTACTTTGAGAATTGTTTATCTAATGATTTCTATCATTTATCTGATAACTACTGTCTGAATAAATTAAATTTCCATTCATAAGTATTATATGCTAAAAGATGTAACCATATATAATTTTTATCTTTAGCAGTAAATCCCAAATTCTCTTATTTTTTAGTTGAGATCTCTTGTTCAATACCAATAGACATTGCATGCGA
>QEOT01123985.1:31974-61341 GCA_003123785.1 Pterocarya stenoptera
CCCCCCCCCCCCAAAAAAAATAAATAAATAAATAAAAACCAAACAAAACCAAGGCAGAGAATTGGAGAGAGGCTTAGATCGTAAATAGCATGAAATCAAAGGCCCAAATTCTCACCTCAGTTACGAGCCCTCCTGTCCGCACATTCTCAAAACCCCAAAAAACTAAACTCTGCGCAAATAAAAATCAACACAGTTAGGGTTTAGCAAGTGATAGAAAGCAAAAGAAAGGCCAAATAAGCAGAAAAAATAAGAGGAATTACATACAAGAAAGAACACGGAGTTTCGCTTTCCGGCCGGGACAGTTTCGTCAGGCAACAAATACAGCCATGGAAAGGCATGCACAGAAAGCAAACGCAGGAATGGGAGTGAGGTAGGAGGAAAGCCCGGTTGGTTAGATACTGAAGAAGAAAATGTAAAATATTTCTGTATGGTTAAAAAACGACGGACCCCTTTTTTTATCTTAGATGAAGGACAAAGGGGATGACGCCACGTTTATAGTTGGACTGACTAGGTGGCGTCTTGGTGGAACTTATAGCGGGACCACTTTGTCCTATATGTCATTCGGGCAGTGGCAGGTCATTAGAATAGGTAACCGAGGTCAGTGTTTTTACTGTCTGTAGTTCCGATTGTTATGAGTGGGTATTATATGTCAGAAGCGGCAGATTCTTTCAGGCACAGCTGGCATCTCATTATTGGTTGTCCTCATTTCTATCTCGTCCATAGATTTTATTATATTTTTAATTTTGATTAATTTTGTTATATTTAATAATCTATATTATTAAATATTAGCGCACAGTCCACTTTTAAAAAAATTATATACTTATTGATTAAAAATTAAAAAACAAATACCAGAATTTTCTCATAAATCCACTTCTTTCATTTATAATACACCAACTTATAAATAAACGTTCAACGATAAGTTCATTAATGTAAATAATAACTTATAAATGTAATCATGGACTTTTATATTGATGAATTTAAGCCCGATTAATAGAAAACATGAGACATTATGGTACCCTGTCGCGAGCCCCGGCCATCTCTTGCTTCCCAAGCTCTGGCAAAGAGAAGAGGAACTTTTTGGCCGGCGCATCGCTCTCAAACAAACTAGATTGGACTCGATAAAAAGAGAGCTTTTTCAGCTGTGCTATTTCTTCTTCATCTTTCATGGGTTTTTCTTTACCATTTTGTTTACCTCTTCGGTTAACTCCCAAGAGGAGCATAAACAGACTTGCAAGAAATGGTGGATACCTGGTCTATTATCTATCTCTACCTCGCTTGTTCTTGTGTTCTTCATCCAGGTGAAACTTTGTAGGTATTGGAAGGTGTAGAGGCAGTTGCAGAGGGAGAGAAACGATGGGCGATCACTCACGAGGTGCTTTCAGGAACTAAGGATGAAAGGAGCTAGCTTTGATTTGTCGAAGGAGCCACAGAGTGGGAAAAGGATGAAAAGCTTGAGCGTGGAGATAAAATGGAATCCGATTAATTGGTGTTGGCTTTGTGGGAAGAAGAAGAAGCTGAAGACGAAGGGAGGTTTTGCTTATGTGGGGAAACTAGCGATGGAATTGTCTTCGGCTTAGTGTGGGTCTGAGGAGGGAAGCTTCAAGAGGAGGGACGTGCTGTTGAGGGAAGGGAGGGGGAGGGAAGGAGGAACAAACGGTGCGCTTAGGTTTGTGGAAGGTTCGAGGGAAGAAACGCAGAGAGGAGGGAAATTGGGGAGGGAGATGCCTCAAACGGTGCAGTTTTGGTTAAAGAAAACGGTGCGTTTTGAATTTTCCACATCAGCATCGTTTACCCACCGACGGTATCCAGCATTTTTGCATTTGCAAATACTATTTCAGTTTGCTCCGCAGACTCGTGTACCTCTTGATAATTTTCTTCTGTCATCATAAAGGTTTCTTTCTTTCTTTCTTCTTTATTTTCTTGTTCAAGGTTTCTCCATTTTTTTGTTTAATTATTTTACTCTCTGTTAGTACTCGGAAAATAGAAGATAGGACAAAAGAGAAAAAGAGAAACGCTGAATCATTAAAGTGTGTTTAGATACACAAAATATTTCATCTTATTTTATTTTATTATTATAATTTTTTTAAATTCTTATATAAAAATATAAAAAATAATTTAATTTTTTTAATTTTAAAATAAAAATAATATTAAAAAATTATATTTAATAATATTTTATTTACATAATATAAGAAAAATTAATCTTTGCATCAACCTATACATCACATATCATAATTTTTTTTTAATTTATTTCTTTTATTAAATGTGTATTATATGGATGATAAATAAAAAAATATAAATATTTCAAGAAAATTAAAATAAATTAAAAAATTTAAAAAAAATTAAAAAATAATTTAGTGTATAGTATGTAGGATGATGCAAAGCAATGCTCTATATCTGAAAATCTTATCTGAACTGTACATAAATTTTGGGTGCGGCAGACTGCAGTTGCTGTTTCTTTCATCTTCTTTTTTACCCACCATAGAACGCATAGCATCATCATCAACAATATGCCATTTTAGGCTCTGCTTTTTAAGAGAACCCACCGTACTAAAACAAACAACAAACTTTGTTTCCATCCTCATTCTACATCTCTATAGAGACCCAGTTGCAACGAACGCCAGTGAAAAAAGGAAAGGCAACTCATTTCTCAACCCAAAAAAAAAACAAGAGGAGAAGAAAATACAGCAAAAGTTGTATAGTTTTTCCCCCACGCAAAGTATAATAAAGTCGAGAGTATGCTTTGTTTTTTATTCACAATATACAAATCAATCACATTAGGCGTGAAATCCGTTGAAGAAAAGCAACAATCACCGGACCCTTCAGAAATGTAGATGAAGCATGTTAAGAACAGAACACCACACGACTCAGTACACAACAAGACTGTCCATTTAACTCTATACACAGGCCTTCTAATGTCAACAGTAGCAATCCACTATTAAGCTGTTGCAGCTCCATATCTTGTTAACTCGTTTCTGCTTTAAAAGCTTAGACTTATTTTCGTATAATTCTTTATAAAAACTGAGGGCTTTTTAATGCAAATGCAAGGGTTTTTAAAAAGAAAAAAAATTCAAGTGACAGTATTTATGAAGGATTTTTCTCTTGGAGGGAGATCACGGTTTCAAAAGCACCTACCAATGCCTTAACCTTGCTCTTCCGGGTTTCAACAAGTTTACTTGCCGTTTCTTCAATGACATTATTAAACAAACCCTGTGCGTCTCTCTTTCCCTGCACATCTTGATGTCTCAAAACAACTTTTTGGGGTCTTGGTTCGGTGCCATTTGTATTACCATCAACTTCCGTCCTCTTAAAGCTTCTTCTTTGGGAAATGACCTTGACATTATGGTTCTCCCCCAACACTTTTCCTCGCCTAAATTTGAGCCTCCTTGGACTGTCGGTCAAAGACTGACTATCAACTACCTTCCCTCTCATGAACTTCAATTTCAACACTTGGCCCTTTTTGTCTTCAGAACGAGCCACTCCAGCCTTTCTGGACTTGCCATTGAATCCTTTTTCCACAGTGTCTGCTTCTTCTATGCTCTCAACTCCATTGTTTTCTGAGGGTGAGTCATCTTCTGCTTCACTTGTTATATTTTCAGATTCCTCTTGACATTCTTCTTCATATGATGAAGAAGACTGAGCATGTGGGGGGGATGAAGACTTTGGTGATGACAATAAAGCAGGCGATAATTCGATCACACAACTTTCATTTTGATCAGATTCCAGAGGCCTATTCTCTGTTTCCATCTTAATGACATACAGCGTTTTCTCCTGAACCTTGTCGTCGTTGGGTTCCCTAGGTTCAGCTTTTCTGATCTTGTTTTTGTTCATATGAGGGGAGACAGTTTTCAAGTCCCTATGCTTTCTTCCATTTACATTTGCAACTCTATTGACAGAAGACTTTGAAGACAATGAAGCTGCTGGATTAGCCAAGACCTTATTTGCAGCTACTTTAGAGGTCCCCGACGTCCTGGCCGTCTTGACATCACTCTTTCTTAGGCCACTTTTACCTGCTGTAGAATTAGGAAAAGATCTTGGCTCCACTTTCAAAGATTTTGGATTCAAAGAAGCAGCACGCTTCGCAGACAAGTCCAAATCTTTAGCCTTCAATGAACCTTTTTTCTTAGAAACTTTCACTTTTTCAGCAGATGGCACTTCCTGCTTCATGGCTTTGGGTGTATCGGATGTATGGGTTTTTGGATAGGGTGAAGATTTAAGCATGACCCCAGATTTCTTTTTCCTTTCGGCCAGAACTTTATTTTCCACATGACTTTTTCTGTCAGATGGTTGTATCGACACTTCCTGCTTAACGGTTTGAGGGATATGAGATGCATGGAATTTGGACGCGGGTGAAGGTTTGAGCTTGACCACTGGTGTCTCCTTTCTCCTTGGCAGATCTACACTCACTGCTGCACTTCCACTGTCACATGCTTTTTTAATAACTCTTTTCAGCATGGGACGTCTTGCCTTTGCTTCAAGTGCATGTCCTCTCCCATACTTACAAAGATCATGACAGGAACCAGTTGACGCCCTGAGATAATGAGGAAGAACAATTTCTTCAGGAGTTGAAGAACTTACTTTTCCTGTAGAACTTCTCTTCAAATTGTTGACATTTGGCTTAGTTCTTTCTGGGGTCACTGGTAAATGGACACTGTCCTCAGCCATCACGCAGGAAAGAGATACACAGAACAAAACTCAAAAGAGACCCTGAAAACCAACCATATCATAGTGGTGCACAGGAATAATATGAGTTAAAATCACTAACCTAAATGACCAAGATATAATTTTGGAGAAAAGATCAAAGAAATTTAAACGTAACGGTATATTAGAAATAAACATACCAATATCTAGTCTAAATTTTTTTTTTTTGATAAGTAATATCTAGTCTAAATTTTCAAATTACAGAACTTCAAGCAGTAAATGTTTCCACAATATCTTTAACCTGAAAATAAGAAGAAAACAACTAAAATGGGATTTATCCTTTTTGGGATCAGTTGAGACTACAATGAACTGAACACGTAAACCAAAAGGGCAAAAAAGTATGTTCCCAATTTTGAGGGAGATAAGGCACTGTTACCATTTGAAATAATTGATACAATTATGAATTAAGAAATGGCAAAAACTATAAGCTTTCAACACTATGATCTGTCATGGACTAAAAACATTCCAAACTGCCAACATAATAAATGCTTTCTTGTATCCTAGTACCAAATTTAATATCATATTGGCAACCATTGATGGTATGACGTTTAAAGAACATATCAAAGGAAATTTACAAGTGTTCTCTTTCATCCAAAATTTTATTTTATGTACACTCTCTTCGGATGGAGGAGAAAAATCTCACTTATGTTGTGAACAAATATGTGAATGTACTGATAAGAAAAGATGAGCAAGCTGAAGGAAATAAGAAAAGGAACAAACGGACAGAAGGAATCCTTTAAAAACTAGAGCAAAAATAAGAAAACCTCAACTGTCAATCATTCCCATATAAGAATCAAAAGTACGCAGCCTTTTATAAAAATACAACCCACTCTCAATATTTACAAACGCCAATTAACGGATAGACGCATCAAATTCGCGCAATTTATAAGACCACTTCAGGCCTCCGGGGGACAATTACAATTCTGCAAACTACACTCCTTTAAAGAATAGATAATAAGTTTCCAAATAATCCAATCCAAGATCCCAAATACAAGAGAAAAGGACATCACCGGATTCTTTTCTTATGACAAATATCAGGGAAAATTAAATAACCAAGAAATAAAAATACGGCAACACAAAATTGTAAAATTCAGTTGAGGGGAAACAGAAGTCAGCACTCCTAGGTTGCATTCGAGGGGAGGAAACAAGTCTTTTTGGAAGAAAAGGAACTCCGAAATCTATAATTTAACAACATTTATCGATAAGAACTATGACAAACGATCAATATAAACAATCAGACAAGACAAATCGATCAACAAAGGCTAATTATTCTTCGAAGCCACTTCCAAAAATCAGAAACTGAACACAGCCCACATCAGAATATCATTAAAGAAGATAAGACAGCGCCCCATAGCAAGCATGAAAGCTAAGTAACCCTTTCAAATGCCACACGAGAAAACAAACCATTAAACAAACAAAACCCAGTGTCCCAAACCCACGGACATATACATATTATCAAGATCGAGCCGTAAAAGAACAGAGCAGAAACAAGGCTTACCAAAGCTTTCTTTACAACAAACCACCGCCGAAACCAGGATTTTCAGCAGACGCCTGTGTGTAAAGGGGGGAAAGAACCAAAACGGCAAAACCCAGCTCAAATTTTGAGAGAAAAACGACTTTATAGCGTGGGGGAAGGCTCAGCAATGATCCTGAAAACGCGTAGAGATACGTACCTCTTTTTTTGGCTTCCTCAGCTAAAGCCTGCTTAACCAGAAACCGTAGAAAATGCAAAACCGAAAATTTGTGAATTAACGAATGCGGCGTGCACGACTGTACGTGCCTGCCTACCCGGTCTTTATTTATTTTTTCCCTCTATTGCAAAGAAATATATAAATACATAAGATAAAAAAAGAAATATGTAAGTGTGGGATTTGCTTCAGAAATCGTGCAAGCAACTGTTCCTGTTTTCTAGATTTTTATTTGCTTCTTTTTATGGATTAAGGTGCGCTTTTCTCTGCTCTGCGTGCTTGTTACAGAATCGAATAGAAAGACAGAAAGAGACGAGGAAGGAAAGCGTTGGGAAATAGCATAAGGGGTCCAGCACGAAAATGGAGAACGTGTGAAAAATCTAAAATCGAAAAATAATACACATATAATTTTATTTTAAACGAGGTGAATTTTTATAAAATAAGATGTAAAAATAATTTTATTTTATATAATTGTCTTCAATTTAAAATATAATTATATAAATAACTGTAAAAAATATTGTACCAACATCAGATCAAATTTTTATTTTAAAAAATAAAAAACTTAAACACTTATGGAAATATTACATTAATTATAACAATAAAATATAAATAAAGTATGAAGTATTTTTCTAACATATAGTAAAGATTTGCAAGGATAATTTTGGTTGTCACGATTAAAACGACGTGATATCCCATTGCCTTTGAGAATGACTTTTTGAGTCATGGAATAGTCTTATGGCTGATGGCCTTAGAATGAGAAACATCTCTTAAATGAAAAATTTTCGAAACCACAAAGTGATTACACAAAAATAAACTTACAAACTTATATGACTTGATGTGAAACGTCAAATAATAAAGTTACTTTAATTACAATGTAGATCTAACGGATTCCATGAAACTGCATCAATTTGTAGATTTACTTTATATAATATCTTTGTATTTATAACAATTCTCATCTAAATTTGATGTGTAGTACACAACTTGTAAAACTTATATATTCCTAAAAAGAGTCAAAGTACTAATAATTTTTATATATAAGTTGACGTAAGAGACTTTTATATCAACTGTGTATTTAGTGTGTCAATAAAGAGATTTGAAAATAGATTTATTTATTTTTTTAAATTGATGGGTCGGTGTAGATTTTATAAACACCTATCTTGACATTTCTTAAGCGTGACCTTTTATTAGGAATTTTTTTGGCAAAACCCCTTTTATTGATAAACTATATGCTCAATTAAATAGAAAACATATTTTCTAGATCCCTTTTATGTTTATCCTTTTGATCTTTTTAATTGGGATGGTATACATTGAAACATGTGTTGTAAATTGCACTTAAAAATAGTAATTTATAGTTGGCATTTTCTAGGCCAAAAAATAGAGGATTTAATTATTGCTTTCTTTAAGAACTATGATGAAATATAATCCATAATTAAACCTCGGACTACAAAATACCTCTATATTGGAAACAAATGAGAAACTTGGATGCTGTAATCTGATTTGATAGAGTACATATATGGTTATGAGATATGAAGAATCGAAACCATTGGCTATGAATATTGTCTAAATTTATTTATTTTTATTTTCTGAAAAGCATTAATTTTGCAACTTTAAAGGATATTATAATTAAAGGGGATGAAGTGTCAAAGAATCGAAGAATGAAGAAACCTTTACTTGGAGGTGCTTTTCATTTTGCAATTTCAAAGAGTTAGTTGTGTGGCGGGTGTCCCCTTTAATTGAAGTAGGTGTCTGCCTATTTTTTATTTATTAATGTAGCGTATATATATATATATATATATATTGTACCATAATGTTAAAATATTATAGCAATGACGATTTATATTAATTATAATAAATTCTGATGGTCCTCTCTCTCAATCACGTGGACCGACTTTTCAAACTTCTTAACAAACAAGAATATATTATATACTATGGTGGGGAAAATTATAAAAGAAAATAAATTAAATCAAAGAAATTATAATAAATTCGTACAATGTGAATTATCTAAAGAATAAATTAAATCAAAGAAATGAATGGTTCCTAATGGCTGTCACGTTTTCAGGTTTTTTAGATGAACATTATTGAGAAGTTTTTTTTTTTTTTTTAAAGGGAAATGTCAACATTCATTCATTCATCAAGAGAAACTTTTGTCCATGACCGGATACATGCAAGAATATCCTCATATCAATCATTTGGAGCTCCATCAGTACACTACTAGACTAGTCTGGACTTTACTGCTGCTGATACTCTCTACAAGACAAACGTCTAAGAGACAACACTCTACCTAAATAAAGACCCAACCTCACCCTTCATAGGAAGGAAGGACTCAACCTTTACGGACAAACAGTCCAAGAGACGAACATTATTGAGAAGTTTAATCAAGCTTGATGGTTCTTTTAATGGAGAGAAATCTACTTTGTCCTTCGATTAAATAGAGGTTTGCCATTTTGAAATCTCATTTATTCAATAATTTAGTTGAAGCCAACTTGAGATTCAGCTCAATAATTACTGCTTAATTAGTACATGCAAATTGAAAAGATTAACACTAATTGTGTGAAAATTAATTGGGACAACAAGAAAGCATGTACGAGTTTAAAGCTTTTTTCTCCCCAAAAAAATTATGGGTACCTCTTTCCTTAAATAAGAATAATTGTAATTGCCAAGATCGTAAACTACAAGGCTACCATGCATCGATTGAATTCATTACTAATAATATAACTATACTATATATAGCATCAAAGATGCAGTAAATTCAAGCAATGATGATTGGTGATGATCATCCATGCATGCCACCACATAACACATTGGTTTTCGACTAAATTTATTGCAATGATAACGTTTCAATTTCTTTGTTCTAACTTGAATAAATAATGTGTATTGAAGTGATACTTCTCTTATCATTATAATCATATTGATCATATATAAATATTTTAATTACAAATAAATTACATAAAAGTAAATTTTAAAATTGACGTGATTTGATGTAATATTACAATATCACGAAATTACGTCAGTTTGTAGAGTTATTTTTATATATATATTTTATTTATATATATGTAGCACTTCTCCATAACTTAACTAAATTACGTACGGAAATTGATAATTAAGATCATATGTTTGTAAACGAGGATAAAGTTGAGGGGAGGACTTTCCCTTTCTAATCCAAAGTCGATTTTTTCGAACTTTTCAGAGCCTGTTACATTCTATGTGGGGAGGACTTTAAGTACCGATGATCTCTTGTCCAAGAAAAAGGAATAACGTAATAACATTATGTTGCTTGTTCAGAATGTCACGAACATGGAGTAGGATGGCAAAGGACGAGGTGCGTGGGGTTTCAAATATGACATGGTCTTTAATCATCTTTTTATAGGATCAACAACAATGAAAAAGAAGATAGATTGCGTCAGAATATGAAGGCGGGCTTGCTTGCCCCAAAGTTTTCATAAAGTTATAGCAGCAAAACAAAGTAAAGATGGCGGAAAAAAGACAATAAATATAACAGGAAACTATATCACCTTGGATTCTGACGTCTCTTTCTCTCCAAGCTTTGAAATCTAGCATCATCATGATCTGCCATATAATTATTACAGATAAAGGCCACTTAATTTCATACAGAGTGCATTAGATGTATCGTTTGAATACATAAAAAGTTTCATCTCATCTATTTAATCACTATAATTTTTTAAAATTTTTATAAAAAAATATAATAAATAATTTAATTTTTTTAAATCTCAAAGTAATAATAATATTAAAAAATAATATTTTAAAAATATTTTATTAAACTTTCATTTAAAACTATCTCATCTCATCTTACTATCCAAATAGACCTTAGCAGTGTTTTATTAGTCTAAATGCAGGTACCTGTGCACGTGCCCATCATGCATGCAATGGAAAGTGAAATCAAAATGTCAATGTATTTGGTAGCAAAAAATTAGTTGAGGAGGATGACCCTCCAACCAAAAAGTTTGCTATGGTCGGAGAAACAATGCTCTCTTATAAATTCCTTCCCCTGTGAATATTCCCAGCTTCCAGACATGTCTATTATTAATGGTGTTGGAGTGGGTAGTGGGGCCCCATCCTCATCCGCCAAATGTGGGGGAAGGGTGGCCCCGCCCGCATCTGGCACCCACAGCGGGGGCGGGGCCAGGATGGGGTTCACCCCCGCCTCGCAAATATCCCGCCCCGCCTCTACCTTTTATAATATATATATTTATATAAGTATTTATATAACTAATTGTATATAACAAGTCTAATACTCTTGTGACAAGTCTAACAAATTTAAAAATTGATAACATAGTATTTAAAAATTGATAACATAGTTTTTATGTTATCAATTTTTCATTTATTGATATATATTTTAATTTTAGTTTACAATTTAAATTATATAATAATTTTAGTTTAGGTCCAAAAAATAATTTTTAAGCTAAATGAGACGTCAATACCCTTGAAGGGGGGCGGCACAGCGGATGGGATGTCCGCCCCTGCCTTCCGGGAGCGGGGTGCAGGGCTTGAAAGGCCACCCCCCGCATATGTGGGTATCACCCCTAAATGGTGGTGGAGTGCAAATGTGGGTTTAAGTGTGTTAGTCCTTTGTCTAATATATATAGTCAATTAATCCTCAAAAAGTTTAAAATTGGTGGGAATAAATGAATTTAACTATTTAATTTATATTTAGGCGTTGTGAAGTTTTTGTTTTCCCAGAAATCAGAGATCAGTTTGGAAAATGATCAAACAAGAGCAACTACTACAATCTCGATATCTTCAATATGTTTATTGTGTTCTGCAAGATGCATGGCGGATTTTTGGAAGGAAACATGAGCAATTGCTTGCTGCCAACATTTCTTCACATTTTCGTTTACTTTCTTTGTCATAAACTAAACTGAATGCGCACTTACGATTGTACTCGGCAGGTTGCAATTTCAGGTTTTGTTTGGGATAAGTGCCGGAGAGCTATGTTGGATTGTCCTGCTCACATGGAATTTTGGTTGCGACGGACAAAAAAAAAACTGAAAAGAAAAGAACTAGATACTGAAAAAATGATTTCTATATTCCATCCTCGTATCAAACAAAGTTGGACAACAACGATTTATTGACGTTTCATTCAAAACTTTGGTAGGGTTTACGTGCAAATTTGCTTAAGCTTAGGAGAAATTTGAAATTTGTTTGTGAAAATATAGTTATGCATAAAGGAGGTCATACCAACACAAGCTACCTAAAGAGATTCATAAGGCGAAAAAATTGCAACAAAAAGAGAAACTTACAAAAGCAAAATCACAAACTGACGTAACTTAATATAATATGTTATACTGTAAAATTACTTTTATTATAAAGTAGATATAATATTTCATCCCATTGTAACCGTAACACTTCTCAAACAAAAATCAAGTGCCTTAGCTGCTATCCCATTAGGGTTGTGCTTGAAGAGAGATTGCAGTTTTCTGCAACGACACGTCGTTCTAGTAAGTCAATAGCAGCGGGGGTTTGATCTGTGTATTTCAAGCAAATGATGTAACATGTGTTTACCACCATAGTTGTCTGTACTCCAATGCCCTTTACTGTATAGAAGTAACACAAAGCGAGAAATCTGCTGGATTGATTCTACTTATTTTCCTTCTCATATCGTGAATTTGAATGGAAATTGTTCAAGATCCACAGCACAAGAACCTGCATGGACAAAAGACTATAATATAAAGTCGCTTTGTCCCAAATCTTACCCCATCAGACAAAACTGTAATAAAATCACATAACCATTACGTAGAATTTTTTCCAATGCAAACAATCGCTCAAGCTATTCATATACAGGCCTCGTAAGAATTACCTATTACAACTGTACAGCTTTAAAAATCCACAACGGAACTGTCCACAAATATACAATTTGCATTTGGACCTGGATGAAATCGACACTCTAAAATTCCAGAAAATAATATCACATCTTCATACCACCTGCATTCCATAGGAGCTGAAACGATTCTGAAAATGAAGAGACCTGGATGCTACTGAGACAGGGGCAGGCTTCGATGGAAGCACTAAGCTCAACCTTAGAAGGTGGAAAATCGTCGCATTATACACAGCATTTGCAAACTAAGAGAAAAAGAGAATCTCATGTGATGATTTCTCTCACAAGCCAATCCAGAGTAGGATATGAGAAGTACAGTATGAAAAATGATGGGAGAGCAAACAGAAGTGTGACAAGTATGTACAGAGCCAAGATGGTTGCACTGGCAGGTATTGCATATAAGACAATCAGAAGAAATATAACAACCAACGGGAACTTGGCTGTCAAATGAACAAAGAAAACCAGCGACTTTTGAAGCGAAGTGTGTAAAGCCTCCATACTGAGGTAATTATTGAGACGGCCATGATTATGGCTTGATCTTGATGGCTCAAGATGCCGAGTATGTTGTACCGTCCTAAGGTTACCATGGCCCACTTGACCATTTGGTAAATTGCCATTTGCTGGCCAGACAGATTGATGATCCTTAGAGAAGGACGAATGAGACTTCCCTCTATCACCATTCATGCTCTCAACCATCCAGAGAAGAAAGTAGTTCTTGCGAGGAAACTTGAGATTTCCCCCATAAATGAGACGAAAGGATAAGAGATTACACCACGGGCAGGATATAAAGAGTGGAAGCTGAACTGGTAGAGTGGGGAATTTCACAACGGCCCATTGTAGTCCCAGTATGCAATTTTTACAAAGGGTATGGCCGCACCATAACACATATGGTACATTTTCAACAATGTTGAATGATTCCCAGCATATTGGGCACTCTAGACCTTCCTCTCTGCTAACAGTTGAAGAAGCCTCATCATCAGAGCATTCAGAAGCAGCTTGGGTGGGGTTTAGACAACCATTTTTCAGTCCAACACTTCCAGCTATGCAATTGGATGCAAAATTCCACATTCTAATATCAGAGGGAGAATGAACAAAAAAATTACATCGCTTGCTAAGGCTAACAGCAATTTGCCCCTGAAAGTAAACGCAGAGTAAATTCATCAGGCAAATGACCTTTTATGCGGTGCTTTGGTTAAACATTTATCTGGTGCTTCATTTTGTGTCATAAAAGTAAAATATGTGTTGAAAGTGCCAGCAGTATATATTCATGACAAGACAGCCCAACTATGCCCGCATCCTAACTGATTGGGACAGGCTACTAACATATATTAACTGTACTTTTTTCAAAATTGACATAATCCTTCTAATTATAGTCCTCCAGGGAACAAAATCAAATTCAGGCCTGTCAAGGCCCTAAAGAGAGGTATAGCACTATATAAAATACAAAAAATACAAGCAAAAGTGTGCAGAGGCAGAATGAATAACCCGAGATGAAGAGAAACCAACTCATCCAGAACAGTTTGGTTGTAAACTTATTGAACTACAATGGTGAAAACTGGAGCTTGTAAGTCCAGCAATATCTCTGCTTTGCTCATAAAATCTGAAAAGCGATCTATAAAACCAAGAATTACCAAGCAGCCCCATTTTATGCACTAGAAAGGATGTAAATATGCCTCACAAAGACTTGTAACTAAAAAAGAAAGAAACAGAGAAACAAAGTGCCTGATAGCCGCTGATCTATATAAAACAAAAATTGGTCAAATCTCGAATCAAAACAGTTCATCCTAGACTCCTAGTTAAACCCATACCCATGACTATTCAAGGAAAGTAATTCAAAACCTCAAAAAAACATTTTCTTGGCAAGTTTTTTTTTTAATATGTACGTCACAGCCCCAAACAACATTGAAAATCAATATTTATCGAATCTCAAATTTTCCTCCATTTAAGTGAAGTTTGAATCAGCTATCAGTAACCGCATACATTTCCACACCAAAAACTAATCCCCAGTTCAACTTGAACCACGTTTATGTTTCTAGTTGACACAGATTTACCAAAAGGTCAACGGGTCAGCCGGTCAGGCTTTGAAACAATAACTCCTGACAAACAGCGAAAACTCCAGGGTCCGGCTTCGCTTCGAAGACTATCCATTTCAAAGTCTAAACAAAGAATTTCAAATAGGGCCATTCAAATTCAACCTTTCATACCAAAACCCATAAAGAACTCGAAAAGAAAATCATCGAAAATTGAGGCCATAAGCCTAGACCTAAAAATCTAGGTTAAAAAAAAAGGAGCATTAAATAGAAGGGGCAAACGATCCGCCAAATATCAAGCACGCTTATAAATACCAATTAAGCCGGAAAGCTTAAACAATGAAAGGAATGAAAGAATTGAGAGACGGTCTCACCGATTGATCGAAGTGCAATTTGACAAGCGAGTAGAACGGGGGTTCAGAAGCAAACACCCTCAATCTCTAAGCTCTAAAACGGGCAATTCAGAGAAATCCAAACTCCGAACCATAAATAAAAGGAATTTTAAAAAGTGAGATTCGGGGTTCGAATTTGGATCTTTTTGTTGTCGGAATCGCTGGCGACGCTGGGTAACAAAAAGGAACGTCGCGGAGGTCTCAGCTGAGTCGGTTCTGCACAGAAGCCTCCCAGTTTTACAAGTGGCAAGGCATGCATGCTCCGGATTTATGTCACCTCCGAACAACGTCGTTTTCTTTTTTCTTTTTTTTTTTTAAAAGCGAACAACGTCGTTTTCAGTTGAATGGAGCTGCTGCTGAATTTAGTTTTATTAAAGAAAACTACGTTAATTTATCATAATAAATAACATATATAAAGTATAAGAGTAGATTTAGGCCTAGTTTGAGATAAATAAATATTAAAAAATAAATAAAATATTATTAGAATATTATTTTATTTTATAATTTAAAAAAATTAAATTATTTATTATATTTTATATGAGAGTTTAAAAAAATTATAATGATTATCTGAAATTAGGTAATATGAGTCTCATCTTGGTAACCAAACCAGACCTTAGACTTTTTCTCTATTTATAAATAAAAAATTCTATCTTAAGTTAGTATGTAAAGCACACCCTCCATGCACCATGTCGTTGAGATGATAATATATATATATAATTTTTCAAATTTCTTATAAATTAAATTTTGTCACGTTAATATAGTAAAGAGTGTGTGCTCTACACGGCTTATAAGTATAAGAACTCTTTATAAATTACAATTTAGATATTTCTTTTGATTTATTAGGAAATTGAGTATAAAAACTCAATATCTTCAAAATAAAAGAGGAGAGGAGATGTTTTATTTTTATAAGTAATGTTAGGTATAAATTTCAAATAAATAAATTTCGTACAAGATTTCTATAAAAAAGTACGTTTCACTAAAAAAATAATAATTTTTTTATACTTTTTGAAGTGAGGTTCCCTTCTTTACACAAAAAAAAATTACGGAAACTTATCTATTTATAGCTTTTAAAAATAAGTTCTCTACTTTCATAGACTGACGAGCACGAACCACGCTAGTAGAAGTAAACCAAAAGAACTTCTTGGGCTTGGGCTTTCTCCCTTTGAATGTGGCAACCTTAATTCGAACTAAACGTAAAGAGCCCATAATGCGAAAACTGATCACCACCATTAGTAGCATGCCTTTCAACAAGCCACAAACGTCTAATAATGCAAGATTATCATCCAATGGTTGAAATTGTTTCTAAAATGGTAGAAAGCAACAACTATGCGTTTGGATGCTGATAAGATCTCCCAGATAATCTGAGTTGATCTGTAAATAATAGTATTTTATAGATCTCATTGAGATGTATTTGAATGTAGATAGGATAACATATGTGTTCATATATGAAGTAAGTTAAGATGAGTTTAAATTTTTTTTTTATAGGAAATTAAAAAAAAATTATAGGAAATTAAAAAAATAATAAATCTTATCAATAATTGATTTGAGATCAATTAACCAAACACAGCTAAAGGTTGGAAAGTTGAAACTATGTATCTATCTAGCTTATGACCATATTGATAAATATATACTATTTGCACCGGGGCACTCAATAATAAGAGGGCTCTGTTTGGATATAGAAATGATTTCTTATTTTTTATCTTATCTCATAATTATAATTTTTTTAAATTTTTACATAAAATATAATAAACAATTCAACTCTTTCAAATCATAAAACAATAATAATAATAATAATAATTTAATAATATTTTATTTAATTTTTAACTAAAATCATCACATCTGACTATTCAAACGGTCCGAAAGAGGAGTAAAGCCTGCATGGGTTTAATTTTCTGTTGGAATTAGATTCGTGTTCCAAGTTCAAATATGTGAAACACATGTCTCACATATAAGAATTCCAATGGTAACAAAAACTGTACCCAATCCAATGCCAGGAAAAAGTGATTGGACATGCGATATAGACAAAATGGAAAGAAGGGATATTCAAAGAGAATCATGAACACCACATGCATGTACAAGTACCTAAATGAAAATGATTGTACCACTTTAACCGGCTAGGTGGCTAGGTCAGGGTGACCATATTGATAAATATATAGTATTTGCATTGGGGGCACTCAATAATAATAGGGCTATGTTTCGAAATAGAAACGATTTTTTATTTTTTTTTATTTTATCTCATTATTATAATTTTTTTTAATTTTTATATAAAATATAATAAATAATTTAATTTTTTTAAATCATAAAATAAAATAATAATAATATTTTAACAATACTTTATTTAATTTTCAACTAAAATCAACTCATCTCACTATCTAAATTGACTGAAAGAGTAGTAAAGCCTACATGGGTTTAATTTTCTGTTGGAATTAGATTCATTCGACCGGGCGGATTCTTTTTCCAAGTTTAAAGAGTTTTACTATTCATCATCTTCACATCACATATTATATTTTTTTTTTCTTAAACTTATTGAATTATTCTACTCATCATCCACATACCATACATTTGATAAGAGAAAATAATAAAAATAATATAGTGTGTGAAAATGATGAATAAAATTTTACTTTTATGGAAAATTCATGTCTCACATATAAGAATTCCAATGGTAACAAAAGCTGTACCCAATCCAATGCCAGGAAAAAGTGTTTGGACATGCGATATTAGGCAAAATGGAAGGGATTATATTCAAAGGGAATCATGAACACCACATGCACGTACAAGTACCTAAATGAAAATGATTGTACCACTTGAACAGGCTAGGTCAGGGTGTTCAAATTCAAAACCTTCCCAGAAGCATGTGCTTCCAAATTTCCCTCCTTGGGGATGGTACGAATTCTGGGCCCGGCAATTCGGTAGATATGTAAAAAGCTTCCAATCTCCACCATAGAAGCCGATCGAGATCAGGGAAGTAATTCAGATGGTTGGTACGTACAAGAATCCGGTGAACTGTGACACTTAATTCATTGCAAAAGGTCATGATCAAAGGGACACCGGATTCCATCAATAATTGATGCGGCCAGTAATTCCGTGCAGCTTATAAATTCATTCACAGCTTTCACTGAAACAATGTGTTCTGTATTCATCGTTCTCAAACTCTGACCTGTACTATATATTTATAATCTCCGTGGCCTTATGCATGCATGGTTTAAGTCGCTATGGAGGGATTGCAGGCCCCAGAAGCAGGAAACAAATGCCTTTTCTCAGGCCACCTCAAGCAGAAGAAGTAGTACTTTAGTTTATCATGAAATTATAAATAACTGTAAGGCTTCCCATGTTTGCAGATGATCATGTTGTCCACTACTTCCATTTCCAGCCACTTCGACAAAATTTAGAACACAATCATGAGTACTACTTATTAATTGTTCATGTTTATTAAGCAAGATTTTGTTTGAGCGAGCAATATAATACTTGTTTATTCAAGCACTCCTAGAAGTATTTCTCAAAAACCCACATGGTCATGCTCATGAGCATGGATTCAATATTAGTAGTATATTAGCGTGATTAATTTGGAGTTTGAATTAATAATTAGTATGTAGCTAGCTAGGTTCTAAAACCCTCGTTTCCAAACCTAACAACTGCATACACTTTGGTGGGTTTCACTCCTGATCAATAATGAGTCTCATGCAACTGCTACTATTGTGCTAAACTCAGCTGAGTTGAGTTTTTTATGAATAGTAGTAAGTTGAATAGTAAAGAAAGTTATGTGGAGTCTATCTAAATTGAATTTAAAATATATTAAGATTAGTTTAATACTTTTTATGAAAAATTGAAAAATATTATAGATCTCACGTATAAATATATTTTAAGTTCAAAAAAATTGTGAATCTTACGTATAATAAAGTTTTGAGTCGAGATGAATTTAATAATTTAAAAATTAAATATTTAAATATTAAACTCAACTTAAAATTAGACTGAATTTAATTAAATTTAAAAATCAAACGCAGTCTAAATAATGCATGCCTGAATTCAATATTCATCAATCTTATCGAGTAGTCTTTCAATATTAGTTCCCCCCTTCAAAAAAAAAGAAAGAAAAGAAAAATAAAACTATTGGCCAAAGTGTCCCATCAAGGATGGTCCTATTGAACATGCCTATTCATAATGATGTTGCGTGTTCTTAGCTAAGCATGTTCATAAGGTAGGCACGTGTTGCAGATGATGAGATTTTATGCATATTATATGTTTTTGACTCGATCTCTCTCTCTCTCTCTCTCTCTCTCTCTCTCTATATATATATATATATATATTCTACACTGGTCTTATGCTTGCTAGCAGAAGTAACATGATATGTATAAATATATATATGGACTCGACCGATCGAGTTTCTGAACCGGATGAGGCACGAATTGAAAGACCGGCCCGATCATAATCCTTGCAGAGCATTAGATCAATAGTGGAGTGGGGTCACTTTTGTTTTGTTATTTTCTTGCATCTGGCCCACTGCATGTATATATTAAGTACTGTTTGATATTTGACCACGTATAAATCCAACCAAATCTCTGCAATTTTATTCCACATTAATTTATATATGGATCATGCTACAGTCCCGCTGGGGCTTCCGCCGGGGTTGTTGTAGTGTTTTTTATATATGTTTTTTTTAAGTTATTTTTTATATAGATTTTTTAATATTTTTTAATATTTAAAAAAAATAAAATAAATTTAGAATATTATTAAAAAATCTTTTCTTAATCAGTAAGTGAAAAAAAATCATTAAAAAATACTTCTTTAATCACGAAGTAAAATAAAAATTTTTATATTTTTTAATTAAGAAATATTTATTTTACTTCCTAATTAAGAAAGTATTTTTTAATAATATTATATTTTTTAAAAATATTTAAAATTATTAAAAAATTTATATTAAAAAAAAACTAAAAAAAACACACAAAAAAATACACAAAAAAACACACACTATGCAAGCGGGAGCTCCCAGCGGGAGCTGGGAGCGGGACACCCAGCATTTTTCTTTATATATATAGTTGTCTAATTCTTTCTAGAAACGATCGATGAGCTCCAAAAAATTACTTATTTTATTGCATTCTCTTCCCTAGCTAGCTATTTCTTTATCATCATCGTCCCATTATGATCATATATGCAAAGTCTGTTGTGTTCATATTGTCAGAGATACGTTACCTTAATACTTGACTTGACATATTATTTTTAATTTTAGAGAGTCATTTGTACAGATTTATTCTTTCCATTTTTATGCACATTGTAATTGACAATATATAGAAAAAATACTCACCACGAATAAGTGTGGTGGTTTTGCAAATTTTTACATAATATCAGCAGCCCTCTCGGATTAACTTTCATCGATCCACCTTGTTTCAATGGCTGCCGAAAACACCTCACCCACCCTTCTCTCTTTCAACACCATGATTCACATGGTAACTATAAAACTATCATCCTCAAATTACCTCATATGGAAAAGCCAGCTTCTCCCTATCCTTGAAAGCCAAGAACTCATCGGACATGTGGATGGCACGCTTGCACCTCCTCCACGTTTTGAACTTGTTGGCTCTCAGACACCAAGCATCAAACACTTGGCATGGAAGAACACTGATCAACACTTCTTGAGCCTCTTGCTCTCCTCTATCATGGAGGAAGCCATGGCTAAAGTGGTGGGGCCTCTCCACCTCATGTGAGGTCTAGTTAGCTCTCAAAAATACTTTCAGCCACCGATCAAAGGCTAGAGAAATTCGTCTCAAGGACAATTTGCAATTGATGAAATGTGGGACACGTTTGGTCACAGAGTATGCTCGGGCATTCAAGACTCTTTGCAATCAACTCCACGCTATTGGAAGACCCGTTGATGGCACTGATAAAGTCCATTGGTTCCTCCGAGCCCGAGGACTGGGTTTGAAGTTCATCAGTTTCTCCACCGCTCAAATGGCGTAAACGCCTCTACCCTCCTTCACCGATTTGGTCTCTAAGGCTGAAAGTTTTGAGCTTTTCCATAAGTCTCTTGACTCATTTGGATCCACGCCTGTTGTTGCTTTCACAGCCTCCAATCGTGACCCTTAACGCTCCAATTCCAGAAACTTCAATCGGCATCAACAGGGCCGAAACTCCTCTTCCGACTGCGATAATGGACCCTCCAACAATGGGCAGGGATGCCGTCCACCACGTTGCCAAATCTGTCGACAGGAAAGACATTATGCTGACTAGTGCAGCCAGAGGTATGCACGGGGAATAGAAGTTGTCGGCAACACAGCTCACATTGCTGAGGCTTTCAACGTCTCCTATTCCCTTAATGGGCCCGAGCCCAATGATTGGTACTTGGACATAGGGGCTTCGGCCCACATGATACCGGACCTCTCCCACTTGGATCAAACATATAATAATGGGTAAAGATCATATAATTGTTGGGAATGGTGCTTCTCTACCAATTACCCACATTGGTACCATCTCTCCTATCCCAACACTTGATTTATTAGATGTATTAGTTGTTTCTCGTCTCAAAACCCACATGATCATGCTCATGAGCATGGATTCAATATTAGTAGTATATTAGTGTGATTTGGAGTTTGAATTAATAATTAGTAAGTATGTAGCTAGGTTCTAAAACCCTCGTTTCCAAACCTAACAAGTTACACTTCGGTGGGTTTCTCTCCTGATGAATAATGAGTCTCGTGCAACTGCTACTAAATAATGCATTAAGGAGGGTCCTATTCTCTCCTCGAGTACTCTTCCATTATTAGTCCCCCCCTTCAAAAAAAGAAAGAAAATAAAAAGAAAACTATTGGCTAAAGTGTCCCATCAAGGAGGGTCCTATTAAACATACCTATATCATGAAAAATTATGTTGCGTGTCCTTAGCTAAGCCTGTCATAAGGTAGGTACGTGTAGCAGATCATGAGATTTTAAATTTTTATGCATATTTTATGTTTTAGGTTAGCTTTGGATGTTGAGATAAGATGAGAATTTTTAAAATTTTTATAAATAGTATTAAGATGAAAGTTTAAAATATTATTTTTTAATATTATTATTGTTTTGAGATTTGAAAAAGTTAAATTAAAATTTGAAAAAGTTGAATTATTTATTATATTTTATATGAAAATTTAAAAAAGATGTAATAATGATATGAGATGAGATAGAAATGAGAAATCTCATTTCTCTCCCAAACATAACCTCTCTCTCTCTCTATATTCTACTGTCTACATCGGTCTTATGCTTGCTAGCAGAAGTAACATGATATTCTATATATATAGGCTCGACCGATCGAGTTTCTGAACCGGATGAGGCACGAATTGAAAGACCGGCCCAATGATTATAATATAAAAAATAAATAGTGGAGTGGGGTCACTTTTGTTTTGTTATTTTCTTGCACCTGGCCCACTGCATGTATATATATATCGAGTACTGGTTGATATTTGACCACGTATAAACCCAACCAAATCTCTGCAATTTTATTCCACATTAATATATATATATATATATATATAGTTGTCCAATTCTTTCTAGAAACGATCGATGAGCCCCAAAAAATTAATTATTTTCTTGCGTTCTCTTCCCGAGCTAGCTTTTACTTTATCATCATCGTCACATCATGTTCATATATGTAAAGTCTCTTGTATTCATATCCCGAAAGGAAACAAATCTATTGCTATATTTCTTCCCAGAAACTGCAAAAAGATCAGAGATTCAGACGTTCCAGATTAACCCTGATTTATTTTTCTTGTGAAAGAGGCTATAGTACATGATATCCACACGAGTACTCTACCAGCTAATTTAGCTTACATACTGAAAGATGGTAACTGATCTGACTTTATATATATATATATACATATTCTTAATATCCCAAAAAATCAAGTTGTTCTTGCTCATGATCTAGATCCCTTAATCATGATGATATGATCAAGAGCAAGCAGTACTTGATCATCTTCTAGCCAAATGACAAATATGATATCAGAACAACTGGCCGGACAAGAAGGTTGTAGAAATTTGATGATCATGACCTCATGTTTTTTCTTTCTCCAGAAACCAAGGAAAAAATAAATAAAAAATTATTGGCCCCCCATACTTCCTTTTAGAAACATTTCTGACGTCCTAATTACCAAACATTTGCGTACTATATATATATTCTGATCATATTCATTATTAATTCTAAACCGATCGAGTTTTCCTAATCAATTAAAGTCCATTTCTTGATTGCAAGTACTGCACATATACATGATGGATGTGTCATTAATACTTAAACTTTACTCCAGATAAAAAGTGGTACGGCACATTATGGATACGGCAACACTGAAAATGACCACTCATTTATGGGAAGACCCCACATCAATTAAGACGTTGTCGTTTTTTATTATTTAAAGAAATTGGATCGGCAGTGATATGATATACTGTCTATGATAATTTTTATTTTTTGTCTATTTATTATCATTTACCCCCAAAACTCCAAATGTTAGGTGGCCCCAACTGTAGGCATTAATTGATGCAAAAAATAAGCTTATTAATTCCGATTTCACATGTAGGTCATGATGATAAGAAAGATATCTCATCTATTTGGTAGATATATTTGTTGGCCAAAAAGCAAAGAAAGTGGAGAAGGATCATGGGAAGGAGGAAAGGAAAAAAAAGAAAAAAAAGAAGAAGACAAAACACAAAAAATGATACGTTCATGACAACGCTACATGCATACATATGTGTTAAAGTTTCTTATAAACACGAAACCTCTTTTCGTAACAAGTTGTTGAAAAATAAAGTTTTAACAAATACAACGTCTATGCATGTACATGATGATCGTGCGTGTGTATATATACCATGCATTTCCCATACTTTCAAGGAATTATATTTAATATATAAATATAAATAGAAGAAGTTTCTAAAATTACTGAAAATTAATAATTAGGTGAACGGTTAATTTCATGATCAATATATATATCCATTATAATCTACTAAAATGATTTATACATAATATTTTTTACAATATATTTTATAATAATGTATTAAATGTGGGATAATTTTATAAAATATTTTAACAAAATAATATTACTTTATAAAAATATTTTATTTTAAAATATTATTGTGAAATATATGGTAAAACTGTGTTATATCTATCAATACTCTTTAATCTATTGCATGCGTACGTACCTGGTTGCTCGACCAGACATTAATTTCAGCAGTGATCTCTGTCGCATGATTTGGAAGATTCGTGGAAATTAATGATCAAGCATGCAGGGAATGTGTGCTTTGACACTATATCTAGTTGGGTTTCAAGGGTAATCACTAATCATTACCCGGGTAGTGATACCCATGCCGCTCTGTCTACTACTAATTTATTTTTTTAATTTTTTTTCTCTGCCGGTCAGGATGAAATTTTTTATTCACATCACACTCTGTTAAAGATTGCACAGATAAAAGTGTCACAACTTTTGATAAAAAAATAATGAAAGTAGTAGGTCACGAGTTTGTTAATGTATTTAATTTTTTTAAAATTATTTATTTATTACTTAATAATTAAAAATAATAATTTTTAATATATTAATATAATTTTTAATTTTTAAAAAATATTTAAAGTATGTGAAAAAATAAATAAAAAAACTAAAATATAAAATTTGTAAGCCCATCCATCAAAGTTGAGCAGCACACTGGCAGCATTTATATTTAAATCGGTCTCATTTTCACTCTACTCAAAACACCCTGCGATTTTATCCTCCTTGCATCCTTGCTGATGGCTAGCCAATGACAAGAACTCTCTCTTATGCTCCTATTCTCTTTTGCTTTCTCTCCTTTGTTGAGAAAGAAAGCTAACACAAAAATTGACAATTCAATTAAGAGTAATGATATATGTAGTTGTGAAGTGTATAAAAATTGTACAATTGTTTTGAGAAATAATGAGATTTACTATTAAAAATTTATTATTATTTTTTTCATATTGATTATGTAGTTACTCACTTTTTTTTATAGAAATTACGCAATACTTATAAACTCTACAATACAAATATCAGTTATCTTTAATCAAATGTTGGGATAGAAGATAGATATTGTGGCTGCAATTAATATGCAAATAATTAATTAGAAAAAAGAAAAAAAAAGTTTAAGCACATTTATTTATGTCAAATCTTACAGAAAGTATTAAGAATTATTCTAAGTCCTTCTTTGTACAAAACTCAAATAACAAAATTTGATATTGAAAATACACTGACAGAACCAAACAGGATTCAGAAATAATACAAAACAAGAAATAACAAGAATAAGAACAATAATCAAAGAAATAACAAGAATAAAGAAAAGAAAGAATCAACCCATCCGATTTATGTGGTTCGATCTTAATGGTCTACGTCCATGACAAAAATGGCCTCAGAGCTTTATTGATAATCAATGTCCTTTACAGAGAAGCCTCAGAACCTTTTGTATTTACCAAACCTTCACTCTCACACCATAAAATCGCACAGATTTTTCTCTCACAGTGAAACCCTAACAAACCTTAGGTTTGCCCCTATCTACTCTCTCGAAACCTCTCAACAACATAATGAAAAATGTACAAAATGAATTAGGGTTTACATATCGGATGGCTACACATATATAGGATGAAACAAATGCTAACACGTGTCATGATCCTGCGGCTCAAGCTTCTTCCTTCTCTGATGCAGCTTACGAGTCACGTGCAGGTCACATGATCAACTAGCTTAGTGCATTACACTTCAAGGTTTTAGAATTATCCACTTTTCGATCATTCAATATAACATAAGAAGAGGATCATAAAGTAAAGGCAACATATAAATAAATGCATTGACATACCATTTACAGAAAGTGTGTAAACGGAAGAAATGATAAAATTGACAGTAAATTTTGAAGTACTGAAGGCAAGCATGCGGAGGCAAAAGAAATAAAAAAATAAACTAGTAGTACAGCGTAGTAAGACTATCATTTTCTACGTTATTCTAATCTCATGATACCACGTACGTACTTATGTATTGATCATGGCATATATACATACATAAATATACATATATATATACATACATACATATACACACACACACACACATATATATATATATATATGATATGTATGTATGTGCTAGATAGCTGCTCTAACAAGCGATCGAGATAACACATATATTGATCATATGCATGCTTCCTCGATCAAGAATGTCTTTAGACCACAAAATTTCATGCGTTGAGTCATGGTCAACGACCCAAAAGTATGTCGCGTACAACAAATCAATAGGATCTAGATGTTGGTCCCAATTACATCTATGAAAATAATCATATATATATTATTCATAGATTCAAAGTAGATCATTGCCAAGATATTTGAAAAAATAAAAAATAAATTGAGACGTAGGGCCAAACCTAATCAAACTGCGGTTTGCCCAACCATATATCAATATTTATTAATATATATATATTTATATTTATATTTATATTTGAAAACCTTATAACTAACCCAAATTAGCCCCTTTTGAGTTTCTCGATCCCTCAAGACTCAAGTTGCTCCATCGAGTTGTCCCTAGTGCATTTTTTTTTTTGGTTTCTTAAGGTTAAAAAAAAAAACACACATAAATACACTAATCGTAACTTTTTTAAACATTTTAAAAAAATCAAAATGCACTAAGGGGTAACTTTGTTTTTTTCCATATATAATTATGCAAAATGAACTGTACAAGTCCGTGTATTCTTTTTTTTTTTAAAAAAGTAGATAAACTTATGACTTACATAAAAATCCATTTTTTAACATAGGACTCCATATTTTTTAAAATGAAGTACGTGAACCTTGCACAATATTCTATAATTGTAATACCTAACATTACTCTATAATTATTAACGATAAGTGCTACAGGTACAAATAAATTTCATAAAATAAATTTACAAATTGATATGACTTAATTTATATGATACATTAAATTTACTTTATAATAAAAATAATTTTACAATCTAACGTACTACATCAGATCATACTAATTTATTAATTTACTTTTATAAAATCTCTTTATAGTTAAAATATTTATTGTTATACAACTCGTGTTAATAGTTAATTATAGTTTGAAATTGTATGAAGTACTAATTATGTTTTCTATCTGTAGTGGATAAAACATTAATACTAATGTGATTGATCTATAATTAGATGAATTTGTTCATAGAACAAAAAAATAAAGAGCCCCGAGTCAATAAAGACTGAGAAAATTTACTCACAATCACATTTCATTTTCATTGGGAGCTCCATTGTCGAATGTTATGTTTATTTTTACACATCTATTTTTAGGGGCCTACATCCATTATGTGGCATGGGGGTTATATCTCGTATGAAACTTAATATTATACTACTTTCGAGTACGTTCGCCTAAAGCCCTATGACAACACCACTATACTCAATTTGTCAAACCACACCCTAGGTGACTACTTGAGCCCATAAATAGATCTTTTCAGTCTACACAACAAGCAACGGACAAGCGTGCTAGCGTGAAAGTCGTTGCAGCAAGAAAATGGATGCACATAATGGTTTCCTCCAACCCTTTTGAGGCCGTGGTCATAGCCTTGGCAGCACCATCACTAGGCCCTTCCATGACACTCTCCAACCCACTTGCAACATATTAACAGGTCTATTCCATTTTAGTGTCCGTCCGCCCCAACGTCTATACAAAAGATTATATATGTATGGGAAATATTGAAACCGTTCTTTCTAATAGTATTGCTGCTTTTTTTTTTTTGTCACTTTTGTTATTGCTGGAACTATGTGGTATGGTTCAGCAACTACTCCGATTGAATTATTTGCCTCAAAAGTTCTAGAATTAAGGTGGCTTGAGATGTAATCTGTAGACCAAAAAAGAAAGGTGGCTCGAGTTTAAAGCAAGTGGACCTTTGAAACAGAGCAGCTATGCTCAAGCATCTTTGGCATATATGTCTGCTGCCGGCAAACTGGCTCCTAGGTAACCTGCTAGCATCAGCACCACCTCGTGCCGTACCCATGATTAAATATGCTAATTCAGTCGAGTATGAAGATCGGCATGCATAAGATGATGAGATTTCAAATAATTTGACTTATGATCGAGATGATCATGATGGTACGTAATGTTGGTTGGTACGTTTTTTTCAAATTCAATAATTTTCATTTATTCGAGCCTTTTGAGAACCAATTATTGGTAACTTTTTTGGCTGTATAAACAATCCATTATTGATAACTTTTCATCTCATACACGTATGAGGATATAAAAATAATTTCACGTCATCTTATCTATTTCATTATTATAATTTTTTTAAAATTTTATATAAAATATAATAAATAATTAATCTCTTTAAATATCAAAATAATAATTATATTTTATTAATATTTTAATTTTAATTTAAAATCATCTCATTTTATTTTATTATTCATTTTATTAGTCATCTCTCTCCTAAGTTCTTTGTACAGCCAACGTGCATCACGCTTTGCCTTTTAACAAGCAACCTGACAACAGTACTGTTACATGAGTAGTTGTTCCATAAATTATTCTTGGGGCCTGCAGGCCTCCAAATTAATTAAACTAATCTAGGCATATGCTCCGGCGCCCCCTTTCCTAGCTAGCGTCGTAGCTCGTAAACTAATTAACTAATGTTACAAACACAATACATTTTATAATATATTATATAATAATATTATAAAATATTAATATTTTTATAAAATATTTTATAAAAATATTAATATTTTATAATATTATTATATAATATATTGTACAATATATTATGAGTAAATCATTTTCCAAACTAATTAACCTCATGCATCGTGTGTATTGAGATTAGCATTGGAATTTTAAAAGGGCTGGTGCTTGCCTTGGCTCATCTCTACTACCGGCCATTATATATGACTAAAGACATATTTTGCAAGATTTGGCTACAGAGAATATTTGATGCTTTTGAGAACCCATGCAATTATTGGCAACTTTAGCATCTCTCCCAAGTTCTTTACAAAGCCAACGTGGATCACATTTTGCTTTTGGTAACGTATCAGGCAAGGGTACATTAAGATATATATAAATATATACAACGGAAAACGTCGCGTAATTATTTATAAAAAAAAAAAATTTATTATTAAAAAATTAATTTTTGTTATGTAGATCTTATATTTTATTTATTTTTTTAAAACGATTACGGAACAGTTGCATAATTCACGATTATAAATATATTTTCTCATAAATATAAAGAGATTTTACAAAAATAAATTTATAATTTGATGATTTTGAATGTAATTTATTATAAAAATAGGTTTATAATTAATGTTTGATCCTATGTTCTTTTTAATTTTTTTTTCAAATTTAGTTTTTTCTTTAATTTTTATTTAAACTTGAGACTTAAGACAGAATAAGAGGGAAATTAGACACAAAAAACTGCAAAACTCATGTAAATACTGTAGAACTAGATCTATCTTCGGATAAATTTAAAAAAAAAACTCCATGCATAAGATGGAAATTCCTCGTGATCTTCCTGATAATTGAACTATGCATTTTGAGATTGACATCGGAATATGAAAGCTGGTATTTGGTTCTCTGCTACTTTGAAATGGACTACTGATGTGCACCACCATGTAATAATTAATAACCTACCGTACAAATAAATCCAAACCAAATACCAAATCGGGATACATTCTCAACTATCAGCTGCCCTCAACCCCAAGCACCTGATCTTCAAACTCCGGCCACACCATTCTCTCATATTGTCATGTCAGTATTTTTTTTTTTTTTTTTTTTT
>QEOT01123985.1:61374-114967 GCA_003123785.1 Pterocarya stenoptera
TTTTTTTAAAAAATAAAAAATTTATAATATTATTAAAAAATATATTCTTAATCATTAAGTAAAAATAATAATTAAAAAAAATAAAAACTCAAAGTGATAAAATAGAGCGGTAGAAGAGAGAGCAGTAAAAGTAGTATTCTTCTAAAAATATTTTGTAAGAATAATCACTCACAGGCTTTCCGAACTTCTTGATATGTTTTTACATGCTAGAGCAGCTGATGGACGTTGGTGATATTCGTTGGCATCCGCAGCTTCATTTGTACTAATTATCAATGTATCATTTACCTAAAAATAATACATTTTTACAGCAACACAATTTAAATAAAAAAAAACTGTTGCAAATTGAATTAGCCTGTCGAATCTACTTTTGATGGAAAAAGATGCTTTGGTGAAAGTCCCGAGGATTAAAAAACTGGATCTCCATGTAGAGAATCGTGGAATAGTATTTAAAAGTTTTATTTTCTTATCGCTTGGTCCCCCAATTTTATGACTTTTACGTGCCGAAGGTTAAAACTATACTGGTGTGCGTGAGACCCCACATATAATTTTCCTTTCTCTTTTTGCTGTGAAGTACAATTACAAACTGTGCTATTTTTGGATCGTTGTTAATTAATCACGAAAATAAATGAGGGGTACGGTAGTTTTGGTAGGTTTAGGAACCTTCCACTCACACACATAGTGGAGAGCAAATTGAGAACATATTCAAGAAACAGCCATGGCATGAACAGATCAAGGAAAGTGGCCGAGAAGTAGTAGTGGGTGTGGCCCGAGTACTGGGAAGTAAGGAGGCTGTCTATTAGTACTGTTCCCTCGTGAAGCAAATATTACTTAAAATGTTTGCTCAAACCACAAATGCATGGGTGGAGACCACACATCTCTTTTATATATATAAATATATATATATATATATAACTTGCAAGAATCATACTACTGCATCCAAATTAGTTTAACCGAAATGGCCGGAGTGCTGCGTGCGCGCTTTGTAGAATAATTATTTGGAGAATTCGAAATATTTGAGCTCGTGGCCCTTTTAGACTTGTCTTATTACCTGGTCGCGCGTCTTAAACATGAGTTTATTTTCCTTGCATGCATGTCGACAAAGGGCTGAATTAAATAGGAATATTGGCTCTCATTCCTACGTAAGGATGGGTTAAAACTAACGCTACTTTGAATGGCGGACAATATAAAAGATCTGGTTTTAGTGCATGTGATCAAACCAATTACAAAGCTAAAATCAATGTCACTCGGGTTAATTTAAGCAATCATGAATTACAGGTGGAATGGTGTACCGTTGCAGCTTCGATCGGCGGGGCTGGCCTTGTGTTTGTGAACGTTGGTACATGCATTAATACTTTTTAATCGCAACTATAGAGCAAGCGTGAGGTTTACCGATAAGCATATATACGCATGCAAATCAGGGCAAAGTGAAATGATCATGACATTATGTGAGACTTAATTTCCAATGAGCCCTCGTACTTCACAGCGACACACGTAGAGACATGATGTACTCGGATGTTATAGTTTTGGGATGCCATTAACCAATTACTTAAGTCTTGGTGTAGGCGGGCATATATCTTAGCTTGCTGCATTGATCACTGCATTCCTTTGTTCAGCCTAATGAATTCTTGGTCGGGATATCGGACGCTTTGTTACCTATTTCAATCTCGATCGTTAGATCCTCTAATGCTCCTTTTGTTTATTGCATTGATCAATGCGGCCTTCTCTAGCGCCCAACTCGGCCATGCATTGGGCGCCCCAAGGTTCAGTTGGGTTTCCTTAATGTTTCCAATGCGTCAGTTATGACGTTAAACGCTCGGACTTTTAAATCTAGTCATCGTTAACGCTTCTAATTTTGAGGTAGGATAGTGGCACTCGCATTTGTTATTCAAGAATGATCCTGGGTGAGATATATATTAATTTGATCAATACCAGACACATGATGATATGGGCAAGATGTTGGTCGGAACCTCGATCAATATTGTTCAAGGTCTCTTTTTTTAGGCTGCCTAGCTAATTAATCCTGTAGACCCGAACTTTTAGGGTTCTTGCATGGACTGAGTCATGTTCGCCATTCATTTATATATGGGTCTTGTGTCAATACCCTATATATCTATTAGCAAATTAAACTAATTCCTTTCTGATCTTGCTTTAATGTTTTGAGAAGAAACATATATAATAAATATGCAAGGCAAAGTCATTTTAAAATTTTGGAAATAAATTAAAGTTGTTTTTAAGGTATATCATATAGAGGTTAGGGCATGCAAAAGCATATATTCTTCTTGATCAAGAAGTGATTGATTGATTGAAGCACATTTTGGATCTTACGTACTTACACCATGCAATTATGTATTTACTGGACAGTACTAATACTAGCTTCCATATATAGGAAATCTCTAGAGCAATATATACATATATAGCTGTGCATGGCAAAAGCTTTTATGACTAGGCAAGTACAGTGAACGAGTAAAAAAGTATTGAAAAAAAAAAAATTCTTATCTCAATTATTATTCATTGCTTCACATCTCATATTCAAAAAAATAAAAACCTTCATATCTTATGAAAAGCATTCCACACTCTATGAAAAAAATTATAGATATAGAATTTGAGAGTGAATAATAACTGATATATTATAAATTCGTTGAAAAATATATGCGGACGGAGTATTAATACCCATATATATATATTACTCAAGTCAACATTTTTTTTTTCAAATAATGTTTTTCATTATGGTTAATCCAGTCCTGTCCATAAATATAAATGAGTAATATTTATTTATTTTCACAGAAGTTGTAATAACTAATTGAGTTTGAATGGGAGTGCATGCATGAGCATGATTTGGAGTTAAGAATTGAGCAAATTGATGGCACAAGTGAGTATGAGAAAGGCCTGCAGGTAACTCCAAATCAAGAAATTTGGAGTGTGGGCATAAAATTAATATTAAATATAGTAAAAACCTTGGGAGAACTGGTCCTACACTACTACGTACGTACATGCGTGACTGCACATCTACCTTGGTTTGAGTAGTCAGTAGAAAGTATTAACGTACTGGACCCAGCCTCATCGGACAACGTAGGAACCCCACCACCACCACGTTCCTTCATCGCTCCCATGTCTCTTCGTCCTTACGGACCAGCACAGCTATTCTCCCGCTTCATTTGCTACCCGACACCCTTCTCTATTAACGTCCTTCCAAACTCTCTCTCTTTCTCTCTCTCTCTCTCATATGACATATCCCCTAGCTTCCAATTCTCTTTTTACTTCACAGACACAATAACACTCATGCTCTTCTCTGTCTCCAACGCCTCTCTCTGTTTCCCATGGTCTCAATCCTCCAATCATGCCTTCCCTTCCAAAGTTCCAGTACTTCTCCCTCTCAAGGTTACATTCTTCTTCTTCTTCTTCTTCTTTGATCATTAAGACGCAGCATACAGTTTGTTTCGTTTTATATTATAATATATTATTCAGGTTGCGTTCAACTGAACTGAATTTAATTATATATTTATATAAAAAATATTAATCTTCTTTCTCATATTTTCTGACTTCGTTGGTCTATAACGTGATCTCAGATTTATTGGGCTATCCTCAAACCGCAACAGCGACAGCGACACCAGCAACCACAGCAACGGCATTAATGATGACAACCCTATCTCCAACTCCGTCGAATGTTACGCTTGCACCCAAGTCGGCGTGCCGGTCTTCCACTCCACCAGCTGTGACCACGCCCACCAACCCGAGTGGGAGGCCTCGGCCGGCTCTTACCTAGTCCCCATCAAGAACCGCCCTGACCGCAAGAAACAGACGCAGGGACCAGGGCCACGGCGCCCTCCGCCTGGGCCGTTCGGGCGCGTGCTGGACCCGCGAAGCAAGCGCGTGCAGCGGTGGAACCGAGCGTTCCTACTGGCGCGTGGGATGGCCCTGGCGGTGGACCCGCTGTTCTTCTACGCGCTGTCGATCGGGAGGGGTGGCGCCCCATGCCTCTACATGGACGGCGGGCTGGCAGCGATAGTGACGGTGCTCAGAACTTGCGTGGACGCCGTCCATCTATGCCACCTCTGGCTCCAGTTTCGGCTGGCGTACGTGTCGAGAGAGTCGCTGGTGGTAGGGTGCGGGAAACTGGTGTGGGACGCACGTGCGATCGCATCCCACTACGTGCGGTCCCTAAAGGGCTTCTGGTTCGACGCATTCGTCATCCTCCCAGTTCCTCAGGTTAGTCCATTTTTTTGGCTACCTTTCTGCCAAACAACATAAAAACAGCATCAACGCCCCACGTTGCGCTGGTACTCTTCCTTTGAACTTGAATTTCACACACATTTACAGACATTTTTAACTGCGACCAGTGCAAGTCCGAGTATCATTAGCAGCCTGGCCGCAAACCGTGAATGTCTTGTCAGTACTGTCAGAGAGATACTGCAGATCGTACATCATCCAGCGCAGAAAACCTTTTTTTTATTTTTGCGTTTTAAAGAAGGAATCCTCGGTGAAAATCCCACCACTTTACTTACTGTCAGTAAAAAGGTCGCCACATGTGATAATTATACTGCTTTTCATTTTCCGATTTTTTTTTAATTATTATTATTTGTTATTCTTTATTTTTCTTTTTTGTGATGTTTTGTAATCGGGTAGTAAACTCCGAAAACGATTCAACTTTACGAAATTTCAAAAGATTGTTCGTATCTATAGATAATTTTTAGATATTTTTTCCCAAATTTTAAAAATGAACGCACTTAAAATATTAAATATATCTGCATAAATGATAACTAATAATGAATGACTTATTTTATAGGTCGATGGTCATTGCATAATTAGATCTTAAAAATTACGAGGAGAAATGTTATAAACATAATGTGTAAGAGACGTGACATATTGATAGAAAATAATTGGCTTGCACAAAATCAGAGGTTACCTTAATTTTAGGACCCTACTCAATCAAATTAGTCTACTTACCTTGTGTATAACTTTCCATACTTAGTTTTTTGTACATTTATTTATTTGCAAAAAGATGAATATGCAGATATCAAATTATTGAGCAAACACGTCTCCCTCTTGTTTTCTAACATGGTATCAGCCTAACACAGATCCTTCCACATGCTGCTTATGGCCCACTCGATCAACTCCACCCCGTCCAACCCTTCTCTTCCCTCCCCTTATCTCCTTCACCCTTCCGATTCACCCAGTTTGATCCTTATTAATTGTCCTCTCATCGGCGACAACTATCCAAAATGACAAAAAGCCATGACAAAAGCTCTCAATGCCAAAAACAAACTTAGTTTTGTGGATGACACCCTCAAGCCCCCCAATTCTACCAAACCAGAATACACACAATGGAACCAAACCAAAGACATGGTTCTCACCTGGACTCTTAACTCCATCAGTCTTTCTCTTGCCAATTCCCTCGAGTATCATACCAACTCTCGTGATGTTTGGGTTGATGAATTCTAATATGATAGATGTTTTATATCTTAGTTAGGTTTGGATATAGTGTTGAGATGAAATGAGTTGCGATGAAAGTTAAAAATAAAATAAAATATTATTATTGTTTTAGGATTTAGAAAAATTGAAATGTTTATTATATTTTATGTATAAATTTGTAAAATTTTTAATGACAAGATGAGAGGAAGGAAACTGTTGTGAATGAAATGCAAGATCACATCATGCATGTTTTCACAGGCCTTCCTTCGATATATATAAGATTCCCCGCTCTTCGCTCCAAAGCAAAAGATCTCGATCCACTACTGTTCCGCTTACTCCCAGTTCTTCAATTATCCTTCATATATATATATAGCTCTTTTCTCTATGCGGCGACGGCGCCGACGTTTCCTTCAAATAGTAGCTCCTCGACGCGGCCGGAGTCGATGTGGATTTCTTTGCGTTGTAATACCCATTTTTCATCTGGTGGAGTGTGGATATTTGGATCGCCATATGATCAGTACTATAATATCACCAAAGTTTTCTAGCTCGTAGCTTCATGATCAGATACAAAGAAGATAGCAAATTAGCTAATAAATTAGATATGGTGGAATTATTCAGGCGGTGCCTAGCGAGTTAGTTTGCACAAATTCTCTGTTTTCTCTGTTTTTGTTTTGTTTTTTCTAACGTTGTTTCTCTCTCGTATTACTGTTTATTTTCTCCCTTTTGCAGGCTGTATTTTGGTTATTAGTACCGAAACTGATAAGAGAGGAGAAGATTAAAGTGATAATGACAATACTTCTACTCATTTTCTTGTTCCAATTCCTCCCAAAGGTCTACCACAGTATTTATTTGATGAGAAAAATGCAGAAAGTCACAGGTTACATCTTTGGCACCATTTGGTGGGGTTTTGGCCTTAATCTCATTGCCTATTTCATTGCCTCTCACGTAAGCCTACTACTTGTGATCTACCTCCGTATAGAACTTTAAGGCTTTCATTTTACACCCATTTATAGGCCAAGTTGTTCTTGTCCATGGGTAGTCAATGTTTGATTCCTGTCATCAGGTTGCTGGAGGATGCTGGTATGTCCTGGCAATACAACGTGTAGCATCATGCCTCCGACAGCAGTGTGACAGAAGTGACAACTGCAATCTCTCTTTGTCTTGTTCTGAGGAGGTTTGTTACCAGTTTCTGTTGCCGACAGGTACAGTAGGAAATCCATGTGGTGGTAACTCGACAACGATGGTCAGAAAGCCATTGTGCTTAGACGTTAATGGCCCTTACAATTATGGGATCTACCAGTGGGCTCTTCCAGTCATTTCTAGCAATTCATTGGCTGTTAAGATCCTTTATCCAATATTTTGGGGCTTGATGACCCTCAGGTAAATTTATGAAAGATTCATCATTGTTTTTTCTTCACAAGAAGTTTGTGGTACTGCTTCTCTAGAATTTGTTTGGTGCATACACCTCCTGGAATTGGCACTTTTTGTACTAAAAAACATAAAACTCACATAATTGTAACTTTCTAGTTGACCTTCCAAGGGCGTGATTTTGAGCATCCTCGATGGCCATCTATTGGCTGGACATCCTTAACACTATTACGAATTTTGAAGCACAAATATATTTAGGGAGAGGTTGTTCTGTGTCTGGTTCACGGTTCCCTAGTTGTGGCTTGAAAGCAGAATTTGAGTCTTGAGTTTCGTGGGGGATTGCCAGCTTTTTGGAGGAAAATCTCTAATCTGATGAGGGCAGGAGAGTTGTGGAATATTTCCTTCTCATACTCGGAACCTGATTTCAAGAACCTTTTCTGCTTAAAATGGTGCTAAAACTTGGTGGGAATTGGAAGACATAGAAACTATGCCACAATTTTTCGCTTGAGAGTAGTTTAGATTGACCATCTAAAGATGCTTTAATTTTCAAACCATATATGCTTACATTTTCAGCACGTTCGGCAACGATCTTGAGCCTACAAGTCACTGGCTGGAAGTGATTTTCAGCATAATCATTGTGCTTAGCGGGCTGATGCTTTTCACTTTGTTGATAGGGAATATCCAGGTGCGTACGTAGGTACATGAATTGAAATAGACGTTGTTATCAATGCTAAAATAGTCATGATTTCTTGAACATGAATCTTGGAGATAAAAGTGTAGTCTAACATTGGGGACCTGTTGCTGCTGTCAAGGTATTCTTGCATTCTGTCATGGCAAAGAAGAGAAAAATGCAACTGAGATGTCGGGACATGGAATGGTGGATGAGAAGGAGACAGTTACCGTCTCGTTTGAGATCTAGAGTTCGCCATTTCGAACGTCAGAGATGGGCCACAATGGGAGGTGAAGACGAGATGGAAATGATCAAAGACCTTCCCCAAGGCCTTCGAAGAGACATCAAGCGCTATCTTTGCCTAGACCTCATAAAGAAGGTAAACACACCTTATGCCTTATCCAAGCAAATAAAGGACCCTGAAAAGGTTTGAAAAACTTGCCTAAACTAATCGTAATTTATCTTATTGTACTGTTAGGTTCCTCTATTCCACAACTTGGATGATCTCATTCTTGACAACATCTGTGATCGGGTCAAGCCTCTTGTATTCTCTAAAGATGAAAAGGTGCGTGTCATTGAAGTTAGAATCTTGTCATTGTTCATGACAAACTACCGCGAGTTTGTTTTAACTTAGCTAATATTCACATCGAGACAGATAATCAGAGAAGGAGATCCTGTTCTAAGGATAATGTTCATCGTTCGTGGACGTGTAAAACGCAGCCAAAGTTTAAGCAAAGGCATGGTAGCAACGAGTATGCTTGAACCTGGAGGCTTTTTGGGGGATGAGCTCCTCTCCTATTGCCTTCGGCGCCCATTTATCGACCGGCTTCCTGCCTCATCTGCAACATTCATTTGCATTGAACCTACAGAAGCATTTGGCCTTGATGCTGAACATCTTAGATATATTACAGATCATTTCCGCTACAAATTTGCCAATGAAAGACTCAAACGAACGGCAAGATATTATTCATCAAATTGGCGGACATGGGCTGCTGTTATTCTGCAGTTAGCTTGGCGCCGGTACAGGAAGAGGACGAGGGGTCCGGTGATTCCTGCCACCACTATAAATGAAGGCAGTGAGCGTAGGCTTCTGCAGTATGCTGCAATGTTCATGTCAATAAGGCCCCACGACCATCTAGAATAAACTCGTGTGTGTAATCATTCCTATTTCTTTTACCTTTTTTTTTGGGTTCGTCGGGCCCTCCCTTGACGAGTCAATAAAAATCTTGTTTGTGTCAAGGATGGCAATCGCGTTGAATGTAAAAAATGAGAGTTAGAAAATTACTTCTTCCTCTTAAGAATAATAGAAGAAAGGTTCCACTCTTTCACTTGAATTCTGATTGTTCTTCTCCTCACATTGTATCATATTCAGAGTCTACATTATCACACCTACAGATGGGTAATGATAAAAAAGTACGAAGAAAGAATCCCATAAGTTTGGTATTTTAGATTATAAAATAGATTTAATGTATTATATAAAATCATGTCAATTTGTGATTTCAGTTGTATAGAATCTGTTTGTAATTGTAACATCTCTAAAATAAATAAAAAATATTTTTCAAAACATGAATCTAAGTTAATCCTAAGCATCCAATAAAAATAAAAATGAGTAGGATCTAAGGATTTCCTTACAAATGGTAATGATCATGATATTTTCAAGAAATTTATTATGCATCAGTTACTATTCACTCTCACACTCTAGACCTATAGTTTTTTCATAAGATGTGTGAGCATTTTTCATAAGATATGAGAGTGTTTTTCATAAAGTGTGAGATGGTGAATAATAATTGATTATTTTCCTATTTTCAATTAGGGAGAGATTATTTTTTATTTTCTTTGAATACTTTTATGCGTAATTATACATTTTTGTATAGAAAAGAGAAATTTTATTTATTTTTAATATAGTAGAAAATTATTTCAAATGAGTCATGCTAGTTAGTGTAATTGAAAATGAGAAATAAAGAGTACTCTGTCTCTCTGGCAAAGGGGCCTGAAAACCAACCCAATCATTGACAGGGTATGAAAATTCCCAACTGCCAAACAGGTCGTCAAAATTTCAGTTACCTGGACGACCCAAAATTCCCTCGCCAACCCAAAAGTGAAGACCTTCCGAATAATGCAAAATATATAGGATGGCAAAAATGTCCAAAATTCCAAAACATTACCCTAACTTCTCGGCCAGATTTGCTCCAAATTTGGGGCTGAGGTAAAATGGTGCAAAAACGCCCTCCAAATTTGGCACAGACAATCCAATTTCACTCCCCAAAAATGGAGATCATCGTCACCTCCCGGCCTCGCTCACTGCCCACCCCCAATCGAACATTTTTTCCAAATTCTCCACCAGCACTTTCTAGGGTTTCCCTAAATCTTGATTTTTATTTCCTCTTCGGTGCCCTAGAAATTGCTTCTAATTCTTTTTTCTTTTCCTTCTACATTCATAATTACTTTCTTTTTCTGGATTGGACGTAATTCAATATTAGTGAATCACAAGCTTCATGTTCAGCTCAGGTAGAACTTTCTTTTTTATTTTTACATCCTAATTTTCTTGTTCCGTAAGGTTTACATCCAAGTTTTTAAGTTGTTTTAGACAGATTGTTCGGAATAATAATTTTCTAACCTTATTTTCAGGAACCAAACCTTATTGTTAAATTTATAATATATTGAACTTTATATTGCTGGGTTGAAATAAGAGTTATTGGATGATTTTTCAACTCTAACGATAAGATTTTTTTTATATGATCATAAATATGAAACTAATTGCTTTGTTGAGGTTGAGATATGTTGGATAGATAATAAATGTGAAATGATTTGCATTTTACGCTCCAACTTCTATCGGTTTTGATTCTTCATTGTATTTCATATCTGTCACAATGATAAAATGAAAGCTGAATGGCATGTGGCATTGAATGAGATCATTCAGTATACATTCATGGAGTGTACGAGTACGATGATTGTAGAATTTTTCTCCTACCACTCTGTTTCTATTCATGTTAATGAAAGAACAATGCTCAAAAGTACGAACAAGGGGAATGTGTCACTTTCAGAACATGATTGGTAATTGAGGAAAGCCAATACATCGAAGCTTTTGGACTTAGACCTCATAATTTATGGATACCTTTTCTTTGATTTTTCTGACAGGTCTCTTACCCATTCATAAATTGCCTGCCATCTCAGCCAAATGGGATTGAAACTTTCAAAGCAGGGGCCAAGGAGGGCTGAAGAGCTAAGTTTACATAATCATCTGATTAATTGTCTCAGCAAAAGTCTTTATGTCCGTAACTTGGTATCTAAGCAGCGAAGGCGTATGCTCGTAGATGGTTATGATCTGGACATGTCATATATCACAGATCGGGTTCTGGCAATGTCATTCCCTGCAGAACGAATGCGAGCAGTGTATCGTAATCCTCTCTGGCAGGTCCAGTCTGTGCTTGACATGAGACATCAGGGGCACTATAAGGTGCACTAATTCAACCCTGAATAATCGGCTATATCACTTTATATGCCACAATTGCCCATCCTTTATGTTGGATTCTGTGATATTCCAGTTGCTGTATCACTCATTGGAGTAGTTTATTTTTATTTTTTTCAGTATAACGTAACTGTATTATTGGCTTATTGACAGACAAAAAGAGAAATTTGCCTCGTCTCTTGAACAATATTTTCCTTATAGATAGTTAAATACTGGTTCATGAGGAATGCAAAAGAAAAAGCATCTGCCATGTTTTCAACTATTACAAGGGGGGACAATTCATAAACTAGTAGATGAATGTCTATGCCCTTAATCCTGCTTTTGAGCAACAATTTTCTTATAAATAATTAAAGAGACCTATAAAAAAATAATAATTAAAGATATTAAATTCGATCCATTAGGAATGCATAAGAAAAGCATCTGCCAGGTTTTCAACTATTATACAGGGTGATCATTTCTTAATTAGTAGGTGAAGGGCTATGTCCTAGATCCTGCAGCTTGGTGACTTCGTTTTTGTTTTGAATAAAACATGAAATTGGATATAGCCTCAATATCACTTCAACTGTATTTTCTTGATTTTGCCACATATTTCTGTATTAATTTCATGTTCTTTGTATGACATAAACTATATGATGATGTCTAAACATTATATTGCATATAGGTAAACTTTGTGTCACTTTTTTTGCTCAGTCAATGGGCATTACTTAAATTTCGGGGTACTCCTAGTGGTAATAGCCATATGAAGGCATGCTTTGCTCTGATTTTATTGATGTCCACAATTACCAATGTTACTCAAAACTTTACTACCTAGAGTTGTTTACTTGTCAAACCTTTGGCATTACAATGACCATAAAGCTTCATCTCATCTTGTCTCTTTCTCCATCTCTCTACTGGGATAGGCCAGAATAGGGTTGGGTATATATGTGTGTGTAATATATATAATGTTTCTTTCTTTAACGGTCTTGCAGATCTACAATCTCTGTATAGAAGAATCTTATGATCCCTCACATTTTCATGGCCGTGTGGATGCATATCCTTTTGATGACAACCATGTTCCACCTCTCCAAATGATTAAGACTTTCTGTGAAAGTGTACATTCATGGCTATCAAGTGATCCAGAAAATATTGCTGTCATACATTGCATGGTATTGGTTGCACACATGCCATTTAACTTTCAAAGGGTTCATTTATCTGTCATCTTCCACGATTTTTTGTAGTTTTCACCTTCCCTATGTCCATTTGAGCTTAATAAGAGTCAAATTATAACACTCTATGCATAGAATATGCATATTAACATATGCTTATGTAGCTGACCATAACACAGAGTGGTTTGTGTTTGTATATGGGTCAGTGATGTCAAGACTGGCCTCTTCTAGTTACAAAAAGGGGACTGTATGACATTCAATGAACTCAGTAGTAAGCTTAAGATCCTTGCAGCAGTGTACTGATTATTAATCCGAACAGTTCTGAACGTAGCACAAAATATTCCCATGTTTCTGTTTCCCATGGCTGCATCAGTGCAATTTTACTGATGACTGCTGAACCAGTCCATTGATCTCACAATAATTAGGAAGTATAAAATATGATAATTTGTATTTAACTTTTGAGCAACCTGAATATCATATGTTTATAGGTTCATATGCTATGTTTTGTTTTGGCCTTAGTGTTGGTGGTTCTCACTATGTTTTTGCAGGCAGGCAAAGGCCGAACAGGCTTAATGGCATGCGCCTATCTTGTTTACATTGGCATGTCGGCAGGTGAGGCTCTTCAGTTATATGCAGACAGACGGACCACCAATAATGAAGGAGTAAGTTATTGTAGGTATAAGATGACCAATATGTACTGCTGAAGTTTTAATGTATGGAAGTGAATACACTGTCAGCAGCTTGATAATTTTTGAATCAACTCCCTTTCACTCACTGAATCTGACTTGTTTGGTTGAAAATTTGGAATTTGGAATTTTTTGCCAGCAGGATGGTTTGGGAGAGATGAATTAGGCAGGAAAACATTCAAAAACTCTGAAAATAATATGATCAGCACGAAAACATGGATGCTATAGAAAGGAAATAACTAAATGGCATAGTTGTTCAAGGACAGCTCGGATGCTGAACCGATTTAATTTTGTTTAAAATACTTGGGAAGTTGGTTGTATAATGGATAATGTTTTAAGTCATGTATTGCTTTGCATTTACTTCAAATCGGTCAGATGTTGACACACTGTCAATTGGGAGTCAATTCTTTTCTGTTTATCTGCATGTGGTTGTGGAGTAAATTCTTAATAAAAGTTGGCTTTATTTACACATATTCCCCACTGAGAAGTAGCTTTTATTTTCCTTACCCATAGTTTTGACATATATTAAAAGAGCTAATTTGGGGGACCCTCCAATTAATTAATCCCTAGATCTGTTCCTCTGTTTATCTATGTAATGCAGATGTTGAGGTGGACAAGAAAGGACCAATAGTGACCAAGATGCCAAATTCAATTACCGGTTTGCCATGTTCAATGAAAACCAGCAATTGCACCTGTTAGAAAACCATAGCGTGATTTAAAAGCTGATGCAAACAAGAGAGAAGACCAAATTGGTTGTTGGTTGATACATCATAAAAAATCCATTCTAGCATATGATTATTTATTCTTTTAAGGCAAAAAATAGAGAGAGTTTTGCCAGCCCTGAGTTGACCAGCAAAACAAAATTTCTTACAAAGGCCATCTGAGTACAAATGTGTTGATCTAGATCATAAGCATTTTTTAAGTCATTTTAGAACTTAGTGAACAGATCCATCCGAGCTGTTGGAGCCAAACCTACTCCCGCTAAGAAACATTAAAAAGAAAAAAGAAATAATTTTGATATGAGTTATATTAGAGAGGTCCAAGTTGCAAACAGACAACCATGTAGAGATATTTTTTTGCCAATTCATTTCCTTTTTTTGTTAACTCTTGTGTAGGGTTTTCTTACTTATAAAAAAAAAAAAAAAACTTTTGGTAGGGTAATGTATTTTATAATGTTCTTTAATGTTATGTATCCATTTCTGATCATAACCTAGTAAACAAGCACATTATGTTGAACAGGTTTCAATACCTAGCCAACGCCGTTATGTGGGATACTGGGAAAATATAGTTTCTTTTCCTAGGGGAATTGACAATGAACCGTCAGGTGTAAATTTGCCTAAACCATGTAGCAGAGAATTGCGGCGGATCCGACTACATGACATGGTTAACATTGACAGAATCTTCTTTGTGGTCTCAGAATTGCAAGAGGTAGCTCTTTCTTAGTCAAAATCTTATAGCAGAAAGGCTTTTTATAATCTATAATCTGGCATGAATTTTGTTTCTCATCTGCAGGATTCACTTCTTAACGTTCAGAAGGAAATATTGATATCTCTAAAACTTCCTTGAGATTTTCTGTGTTCGCACTAAGTTGAATGAAATATTATTTTACTTCCACTCTTGGTTAATTGTTACCTTATATCTTAATCAGTGCTTTTCAAGACTAGTAACATACAATATCCGTATGAATGTGAAGGGGAAATAGTTTTGACATAATTCACAACTTTCTTATTTCACTGTCTCATAACTTGAGCTCAAATTTTTATCTAGTTATTCATGGGTTAAGTTGTTTAGCATGTCTTGAAAAATGCATGTTGTTGCTATATATTTTTTATTGTTATTTTATTTTTTATTTACTTACCACAATTATAGATTTAGTTCCTCTAAACTTTAGCCAGTCTGAATGTTATTTTATAGCTGTTTTTCTTTATCTGCTCACAAGACCTTTCTCACCCTTGTTCTCAGAAACCCGACCAGATGTATTGTCCATCTGTGGAAGTTACGCGGAATTGTTGCAGACCAATTAAGAAGGGTTACCAAAGAACAAACAGTCCTCGGTACTATATCTCTTTCGCCAATGGCGATAAGGAGGACAAACCACAGTCAGAAGAAGAACATGTTGTAGTCCAAATGGACACAGAAAGTCCCATAATCTACCAGAAGACCTGTCTCGATCATTATTTTGATAAGCCTTTACAAGTAAGTGTTTATCAGAAAGCTTGCGACTATCGTAAAGCAACAATATCACACATTTTTTTATATGATTGCAAGAAGTTTTGTGATGACATGGCCAGGTTTGGATTGGAGGGGGTTTCATCTTAGTCAATGATTTTTCTCAGTCAAAGATAATCTTACTCCTAAACATACAAATTTTACTCAAAATTTCATAAATATAAAAAATTCAAAATGTAATTTTTAAAAATGATATTTTAAACAAAACTATTTAAAAAAAAGGGGGAAGCCACCCCGTGGTGGTCACCGGTGGTCCAGATTAGACTGCCAGTAGCGGCCATAGATTGTGGCTGCCGTGGGCCGCCCAAGTTGGACCTCCTGTGGTGGCCTGACAGTGGCAGCCATGTCTGCCACCAGATTGCTGTTTGTTTTTTTTTTAATAAATTTAAATTATTTATTATTTATTAACATTCATCAAACATCTCAAAATCGAATCTCATCTTATAACTATTCACAAACAGATTTCAAAATCTTCATCTCATCTTACATCTAAACATGGCCTTGACATAATGCATGTGGGTAAGGTTTTATCATTGTCCACTAGTTCCATACCCAAGACTAGGTAATTGACCATTTTTTGTCGGACAGGTTACTGGAGATGTGCGCATTATATTTTACCAAAAAATGTTTGGAGGGCGTCTCTTCTATTGTTGCTTCAATACAGCTTTTATTAGGAACAGCTTGATACAGGTACTTTTCTGGTTCTCCACCGGGCTTATAGTCACTTTGGGGGAGTCCTTAGAAATATAGCATCGAGTCAGTTTCACACTTTGACTAAATGCTCGTGTAGATTGGATCAGAACTAGTTCGGATGTTAGGAATATTAATGGTAATAAGCCGACTGGTTTGAGAAATACTCCAAGCAACGGAATAGCATTGAATTCATAGAATATACAGTAATGGTTATAAAACAAGAGACAGACTAAATAAAGAACAATGTGATATTTTTAGTTTATTAAACATTAATTCATGGATTTGTTTGTAATTAGTTGTTCAGTTGGAGTTACAGTTTGTGAAATATTGCAGCTCACTGTGAGGGAGTTGGATAAAGTTGGGAAAAAGGGAAGAACAATATGTGGCCCTAATTTCTGCTTGGAGTTGCTATTTGGTCCTGCTAATGCAAAGCAGTCATCATGGACTCCATCTGGGGGGGATGATGTTGAAAGTGATAACTAGTGGTGAAATCTTTTTTTTTTTTTTTGTAATTTTTTTACATTGGTTCTGTATTTAGAGAATCACATGATTGGGTCACCTTACAATTTTAAATTTATACACACATATTATCCCTGTAAAATCTTCTACCAGAATGGATAAATCCCTCCAGTCTTACAACAGTAGTACTGTATACCGCCATATTCGTATCTGGCTGTCTTGCCGTCTATTTTTTTTTTCAATGGCGGGAAGCAGTGTGAATAGCCTAATAGGAGGATTTTTATTTTTATTTATTTATTTGTAATTTGGTATTGAGAGCAACATTCTTTAGGTAGATTTATCCAAAATATGCATTACAAAGTGAATTTCCTTTTATCAATCGTGAAGGGCACCGTCTCGGGGTCTTTTTGCCCAGCTCTATTATTTATTTATTTATTTTAAATTGAATGGTCCAAATCGAAAATAGAGACAAAATATTGAAAGTTTATTTGGGATATGTGTCATCCATAATCATCACACTGTTGACATTTTTATTTTGAAAGGAAACAATTTCATTAATGAGATAAACTTCAAAACCATACAAGCTAAATCATCCATAGCAGAATTTATAACCTCAAGAGTCACGAGGACCATCCTCTAACCAGTCTTTTTCGCTAGCATCACTAATTGCCAACTTAGCTGCCATGTGAGCAACTTTATTAGCAGACTTTAGCATCTACAACAACTTTAGCATCCCCTTCAAACCTCACTTGGTTCAGTCCTAACTCGATACATAGTTCCGTGGCTCTGTAAAGAGCAGAACTTTCTGCCTGAAAAATTAAGGAAACATGCTCCTTATAAGCTGTCAAACAAGCTTGCAGACCTCCTTCGGAGTCCCTGGTGATAATCCCCATTCTCATTCTGCCATTATCTTTGTCAATAGCTGCATCAAAATTCACTTCAAAATAAGGCCTATCAGGTGGCATCCATTTCTAAAGAGATCCTCTCCCATGACACCCTTCTGCTATATTTATACTTTTCTGGTTGACTTCTTTAAACAAAGAGAGATCAGCTTGAGCTATTGCAACAACTGTAGTAGGTTTCTTAAACTGGTTTTGAAAAACAAAATCATTCCCCCTAACCCATAAATGATAGAACATAACTGAAGACAATTTAAGGCTTTCCTGATTCAATTTCACAATCATAGAAATCACACTGTTGACATTAAATGATATAATCCACGAGTCCTATCCATATTTCCAAATTAAATTGTCATATTTGGATATCAATTTTTTTTTTTTAAAAAAATTGTCCTATTTTGCCTCCATAAATTTTGCAGATGAAAATAAAGTGATTTCTAGTCATAAACCAACGCTAGATAGAAACAAATAAAAATAAAAATAATTATTGTTTATTTGTTTCATGCATTCTACATTATCTTTTCCTACTAAAATTAAACCTCTCTCCTCTAATAAAAATGAATTTATCTGGATTCTCTACCTCTATTGAAACTTGAATACCAGGAGAGCCTCAATCCAAGTACAACATGCCTGTTTTGGGTTGGGCGATAACTGTTTGGTGGGTATTTTCACTTATCTTTAGGATATAGTATGGGCTTTGGGACTCCATCTCCCTCATCTTAAATGTCCTTTAAAATAGTATGAGGATATTATTTATTCAAAACTGTGCTAGAAAGATACTTTAGAAATATATTCTCGATTTTTTCTAATTGAAGATTATCATGATTTATTTATTTTTCATATATAGAAGAGATAAATTGCGTAATTTATAGTTTTTTTTCCCCCAATATTTGAGACGACCGGGTCTTTCTTCGTGACGCAAAGCGAGTTTCCCTAAAAGGGCCAAACCTCTATGCTCTCTGTCTACTCCTACCCTCCTGATTACAGTGTCTCTACACCGCGACTTTTCCTGCTATACTCCGATTTCACTATCTAATTCACTCATTCATCTGTTTGTTTCCCGGGGAAGTCTTAAAAGAATTCCTTAAAAAGTCGGGTTTGCGGTTTATTTTTCTTGCTTTGCTGGGAAAATTTCTGTGTTTTTAGGACCGTTTAACGGAGAAGGAAAGAACCTTTTGCCCTCTATGGCCGCCCCAAAACCTCAAAAGAGGTCTCTGGAGGAAATCGAGGACATAATCCTCCGGAAAGTCTTCCTCGTGTCTCTGACCGATACCGCGGAGTCATCATACGATTCCCGAATCGTGTACTTGGAGATGACCGCGGCCGAGGTTCTGAGCGAGGGCAAGGACTTGAGGCTTTCTAGGGATTTGATGGAGCGGGTCCTGATCGATCGGCTCTCCGGGAATTTTTCCTCGGCAGAACCGCCCTTCCAGTACCTGGTCGGCTGCTATCGCCGCGCCTTCGACGAGGGAAAGAAGATCGCTTCCATGAAGGACAAGGATGTTAAGTCCGAGATGGAGTCGGTGGTGAAGCAAGCCAAGAAATTGTCGGTCTCTTATTGTAGGATTCACTTGGGGAACCCTGATTTGTTCCCGAATCCGCTGAATTCGAATGAGAAGTCACGTTTGAGTAAATCACCTTTGTTGCCGCTGATTTTCTCTGAGGTTGGGAGCTCGGTGGACGGGTTCGGAAGTAGTAGTGCTGGGGGCACTCAATGCCCACCTGGTTTCTTGGAAGAGTTCTTTAGGGACTCGGACTTCGATAGCTTGGACGCGATATTGAAGGAGTTGTATGAGGACTTGAGGGGCAGTGTTATTAAGGTTTCAGCGCTGGGGAACTTTCAGCAGCCTTTAAGGGCTTTGCTGTATTTGGTTAGCTTCCCGGTTGGCGCCAAATCATTAGTGAATCACCAGTGGTGGATTCCAAAAGGCGCTTATTTGAACGGCCGGGTTATTGAGATGACGAGCATATTGGGCCCCTTTTTTCATGTTAGCGCTCTGCCCGATCATGCCATTTTCAAGAGCCAGCCTGATGTGGGGTAAGTGGTGGAGTTATGCGTTTATTGGTTTACTTTTCAAGTCTGGTGCTTGTGCTATCCTAGGTTGCAATTTTTATTGTTAATTTGGTATTGTGTAGTGGCTAGGAAATGCGGGAAGAGATAGAACAATCAAAATGTAGAATATTTTATTTCTTAATGTTTAATATTAGTATAAAACAGAAATTCTCTTCCATCTGAACATAATGCATGTGTTTGTCTTGCTTAAATTGTGGGGTTTTATTTTTTCAGAGCACAAATAGTAGTAGAGGGGTCGCATCCAGCACTTCCCTCGCTTCTTGAGTTTCTGAATTAATAGTATATGGGCAGTGCATGTTACGTGTTTCTGGTATATTAGGAAGCTGGATCCTGTATTCAATTCGTTTGTCTTAAAAAATTACTTAATTAAGAAAATATGGATGCCTAATATTGTGCCACGTTTATCACACTTCTTCAACCTCCCAATTTGCTCAGTGTTTTAGTGATTTCAGTAAACGGCAGCTTGGCTGTGGGTTGGTCAGGGAAGGTGAAATAACTTAAGAATGGGATCTTTTTCATCCATTTGAAAATATGCATGATATTCTTGGTGGAAGCTCTGAAATGATGACTGGATATTAAATGCTATGGGCTAGATCTTCTTAGCTTATGTAACAGCATTAGGGGCTGCAGTTAGGCTGATCAGATTAATTATAAAGCTAATTGGGGTCTCAATGTTATAGCAATCATAGTACATTGTTGGGTGTTATCAATATCGGGAAAGATTCCTGAAGTCAAACGGTGACTGATGATATCAGGGGATTGACTCTTGGATGTATTAAAATTGGTTTTATTGTATCTTCTATTTTGATTGATTGAATGATCCGTTTATCAGAAGAAGATGTTGGCTATATACCATCTTAAAGCTAGGTTATGAAATTACTGAATTGTTGTGCATATGCCACTGTGAATTTAAAAAGGCACCCAATCTCTTTTAGTTTTCGTGGGCCTTTTCTTTTTCTTGGTTTTGTACCTCCAGATCTTTTTCTGGCCTTCAGCGAGGAAGTTATATTCTCTCTTAGATATTAAATGTTTGGAAGAAGGAAAACTGAAAGGATAAGGCCCACTCAGAACTGTACCATTGGTCTGGGCCTAGGCCCGCCCCCCACCGCACCCTGGACCCAGGGCTTGAGCCCAGGCCAATATATATAATTATATATAAAATAAACGATGAAATTGCATCGTTTTAGGGTCAAGTTTAAGTGAAACCTAGCCCCCCTCCCCTCGACACTCTCTCTTTCTTCTCTCTGGTGTCTTCTTCTCTCAGACCCTTTCTCCCTCTCGCCAAGTCGCTGCATCCGCCGTCCTCTTCTTCTTGTCCTCCTCCTCTTCCTCCTTGGCGTCTCTTCCTCTTCTTCTCTCAGACCCTCTCACCCTCTCTCTCTCTCTCTCTCCAATTTGTTGTTTACTAGTTTGCGAAGGATTTTTTTACTAGTTTAGGATTCTTTTTTTTGTTGTATATTTTGTTGTAGATCTTTTGTGGATTTTTATTTTGTTGTGAATCTTTTTTTTTTTGTTTTCCCCGGTACTTGTCTACAGTGGGTAGTGGACGGGGGGTGGACAGACTAGGGGTTCAGCCCTGGCACCCACCCGAACAGGGGGCCCACCCACGGTGTGCAGGGGTGGATTCCGGTTGGCAAACCCCACCCCCCATCCGGGGGCGGGGAAGGGGCCACCCCTGCCCCTGGGGGTGCGGGTGGCACCCCTAACATCTTCATTGTTGCTGGATTTTATGCCTATTGACATGTGAACCTATAGCTATGGACTACTTTTGGTTGTGATGTCTAAGATTGCTTTCTTACTCTTGCATTATTACTCTCTCTAAAACACCAGGCTGCAATGCTTTTCAGAAGCATCAACTCTCCGACCAGCTGATTTATTATCATCATTTACCACAATTAAAACAGTCATGAACAACTTATATGATGGTCTAGCAGAAGTTCTTCTCTCACTCCTTAAAAATATGGACACCCGTGAAAATGTTCTTGAGTATCTTGCAGAGGTGATCAATAAAAACTCGTCGAGGGCTCATATCCAGGTATTTTTCCATTTCTCATAGATTGCTCAAGTTGCAGCTGTAGTATATTTCTGAACTGATATATTTCTCCCTGCTTTTCTATGGAAAGAATACTTAAAGGCAATATTTTCACTTTTTCTTTTCCTAATTTACATGGCATTGTTCTTACCTTTGTTATAGGTTGATCCTCTATCTTGTGCAAGCTCAGGCATGTTTGTCAGTCTCAGTGCTGTCATGCTTCGCCTGTGTGAGCCTTTTTTAGACGTGAACTTAACAAAAAGGGATAAGATTGATCCCAAATATGTATTTAACAGTAACAGATTGGATTTAAGGTGAGAGCTTTATGTTTTATGGACATTGATTTTCTTCTATAAGTTTATATGGATATTTATTCTCTTCTCCTGGTTATTCATGATGATTTTGTACTAGAGCGTTGACTGCTCTCCATGCATCATCAGAAGAAGTTGCTGAATGGCTTAATAAAAACAATTTGGGTAAAACTGATGGCTCTAGACAAGATACTGAAGTTGAAAATCGGTTGCTACAATCTCAAGACGCCACCAGTTCTGGCAGCACTGCCAGTGGATCCTCTAATGCAAAGCTGGCATCAACTGGTGATAAAACTAAATATCCATTTATTTGCGAGTGCTTCTTTATGACTGCAAGGGTGCTCCACTTGGGTTTATTAAAAGCATTCTCTGACTTTAAACATTTAGTTCAGGTAATAATGCCATCCTTTATAAATGCCCATTTTTACTTATAAAAAAATAAATAAATGCCCATCTTTCAAATTCCATTACAAAATTGTAATTATTCTCGAGTGGATTTATTTTAGGACATTCAAAGGTGTGAAGATACTCTCTCTACTCTTAAAGCCATGCAAGGGCATGCTCCTACACCAGCGTTGGAGCTGGACATATCTCGCCTTGAGAAAGAAATAGAGTCGTATTCACAAGAGAAGCTTTGTTATGAAGCTCAGATGTTGAGGGTATGTCAGCTCTCTCTCTCTCTCTCTATATATATATATATAAATATTTGTATTTATCTCTATCTCTCTCCCCCCTATGCACTTGCATCGGGACAGACTGGCACTACTAATGATTTTGACGTCCTACTGCTCCTTGAAGTTGATTTGACTTATATTATGGTGGATCATGGAGAGCAAAGGTTTGAATCTATTATATGGTGGAAGGTCACTTTCTAGCAGGCTAATTGGTTGGGTGCTCAATGTATCTTCTAGTCGTTGTCGTCCATATAGTCATTGTACATCTTTGAATGATCAGTCTGGGCCAACACTTCAAACTTAGGTGTGTTTCAGGTTCAGTAGGCCTCTCATTCCGACCCAACGAAATTGTGTGGCTGTCATACAATGACTATTTCATCAATAATTTGCTTGTAGCCATCATTAGTGCTTAGTGGTTATTAGGTGTATTCTGTGTATACTTCCTATGTACTTGGGCTATGCCTTTTTCTATTAATAACGTTTTACTTTTACTTATCAAAAAAATATTTCAACAATAAAACCCTTCACTACTTATATATACATATAAATATAATACCTGTTCTTGATGGATTATAGTCATTGTATGCCATGTTTCAGTTTCACTAGGCCTGTTATTCTGACCTGACCCGAGTTAGGGTCAGAATTTGTTTAAAGGGTCAAGTCAGAAGGAAGTCAGATCGGAACAAATTAATTGTTTGTCAAATTTTGTTTTCAGAACAAAAAAAGGGTGTCTTTTTGGAAATTTGTTATTTAAAAACATTGTTTGGGTTAGCTTTGGGTTGGACTACGGAATTTTTTAGCATCCATGTCAGGTCAGAACACCAAAGAATCAATCGAGCCTAATTTTCAGAGTAGTCAGGCCAGGGTTTGGTACTTTTGGGTCAGCTTTCTTTTTAATCTTTGTTTCCCGTTTTTCTTCCATTCCTCCATTAAAGTATTTTGTTACCTTGGGAAAAGGATCAAAAGTATAAAGATTATGTCTTGTACATATGAAGTGTGGACTTGTCACATACTGCATTTTTTATCATACATTGAAGTATCAGATAATGTCTCTGTTTCACAGTTTTCCTCCTGTAAAAGTACCTGCCTCAAATGGCATCGTTCTAATATTATTTATTTTTTCCCTTTTCCTTTGGCTCCAAGATTTTGAAGGGCGTTTTCAATGTGAATTTAATATGTTAAACTATATGAAGCTCTTGTTTTTTTTCTTCTTAGGATGGAGCACTTATTCAGAATGCTCTTTCTTTCTACCGGTTAATGGTGGTTTGGTTGGTTAGCGTTGTTGGTGGATTTAAGATGCCTCTGCCATCTACATGCCCAATGGAATTTGCATGTATGCCGGAGCATTTTGTGGAAGATGCAATGGAGTTGCTTATATTTGCTTCACGGATTCCAAAAGCTTTGGACGGGGTCTTTCTGGTAGACTTTTGTTGCATAGTTTTATTCACAATCTATTCCTTTTGCTCTCTGCAAATCGTCTTCCAATCTGTGGTAAAATGTAATTTTTTTTTTGGCTTGGCAGGATGACTTCATGAACTTTATTATCATGTTCATGGCAAGTCCGGAATTTATTAGAAACCCTTATCTTAGAGCGAAGATGGTTGAAGTGCTGAACTGCTGGATGCCCCGTAGAAGGTGATTTTTCATCTTCCTTTTTTCTTTTTCCGTTTTTAGAGAAATTTTTAATCGAAAGAGAGATTATTGAGTGCTCCTAAAACTTTCCTAGCTTAGCTCATTTTTTTCTATTGCTTGTGCAGTGGCTCTTCTGTTACTGCTACTCTGTTTGAAGGGCACCAACTGTCTCTCGAGTATCTTGTGAGAAATCTTCTGAAACTTTATGTTGACATTGAATTCACTGGTTCTCACAATCAGGTAATCGATTACAGACGTTTTTTAAGGGTGTAGAGGTAGTTGAAGTTTGAGCTAATCATGGTGCCTAGACTAGTCACTTAGTTTTGTGACAGCATACTTTTTTATATGCACTCAGGAAATATGCTTTAATTTATTTGCTTGCTACTGTTCTTGATAATTGCTTTGAGAGAGTGAAAAGGTGGAATTGTAGGCAAGTTTATGTAAAACTGTTCGCACAGTGAAATCATTATACCCTGTCAAATTTTTTCAACTAACCTTAGGGTTGGCCCAAGTGGTGAAGGCTTTGGTCTTGGGGTATCACTCCCTTCAAGGTCCAAGATTCAACACCTCATGGGTGCAAACAATCATTTGGGGCCGCACCCCATGGTGAAAAACTAGCGATTTAACCAATTCCGTGTAGGGAAACTTTCGAGGGTGCAGTGCACGGTACCAGAGTTTACTTTGCAGGGGTGGGTCCGGCCCTGCCTTGGAGAGGTTCCCCGACATTAAAAAATAAAATAAAATAAAATTTGCAACCAAGATATCTGACTTCTCTTTCAAGACTCAATTGATTATATAGTTCTATAATCATGGTGATTTGCTTCTTAAGATTGTTTCCTCAAAAAAAAAAAAAGATTGTTTCCTCAATGAGTTTTTTGCACATTCCTTTAGACACAACGTACTGGAGTCTCTCACGGCTCTTCAACTCACTGTATGGTCTCTCTCTTTCTCTCTCTCTCTCTCTTAACCCAAAAAAAAGAGATGAAAAATATGCTTGGGAAAATGGATGTAGGTATTAGGTGCAGAGTCAAATCTACCCTTGCAAGGGTCAACCTGAAGGATACATTGGATACAAAGCCCACCTAATCTTATTAATGATTAATTGGTAGTTGGGCTCTGAATGCGACTTATCTGGCCAAGAAGGGGATATTGGTGAAAATGCATCGTTAGAAAGCTAAGGGAGTTGTGTGTTGCAAATCCAGCTGGTCACCAATGGCTAAAGACTCTTTGCTCACTCGTGTTCTGGGAGAATTTTAAAGTTCTGATCTGAATGTATAGATTGATCTCTTCGAGCACCTTAGGTTTAGTTCAAGTTCGATGTTACAATAATTTTTATACCGTTATCTCAGGTCTGTTTACTTACAGGAGCTCAGTATTATTGACTGACCTGGTCCATTATAATTTCAAATATCTTTCATAACATTAGTTCTTGGCTGATTATCCTGTACTTGCTTGGCTCTGGAATATAGATTGCTTTGCTTGCAATATGGGCAGACAATTGGGTTCAGTCTAGTGGTCTGTTTTTCCTGCTTTTTGAATAAATTCTCAAAGCATGCCATCGTATTGCTATTGCAATCAACTCAATCAAAATCATTGTTAAAGCTTGGTTCTAGTCTCAAGCGTTTGGGTTCTCATTTATTTTTCAGTGTTGATGAGTTCAGAAGCTCATTGTTGATAGTCTTGTTTGTTTTTCATCCTGTGCAGTTCTTTGACAAGTTTAACATCCGTCATAATATTGCCGAACTTCTCGAGTACCTGTGGCAGGTCCCTAGTCATCGTAATGCTTGGAGACAGGTAGTCTGTCCAACCCCCCCCCCCCCCCCCCCCCNTATCTCCTTGATGAAAGTCTTAACAAAATTCTTGAACTCAAAGAGTTGGAAGCTGAGATGTCAAATACAACCGAATGGGAGCAGAGACCAGCTCAAGAGAGGCAGGAGAGAACCCGACTATTCCAGTCGCAAGAGAATGTTAGTTTGACTTTTTTTCTTTCTGATAATATACTTATGTGCGTGTGTGCACATGCGCACGATGTACTCTGTTCTGGAGAACCTTATAAAATGTATGTTTCTGGGTGTGTAGATTATCCGGATTGATATGAAATTGGCAAACGAGGATGTTAGTATGCTGGCATTTACTTCAGAGCAGATTACAGCGCCTTTCCTACTTCCTGAGATGGTAACATCTTTTCATTGTTTTCCTCACCTATGCATGTTACCTCAGTTTCAGTTGCTAAAATTTCTTTTCTCAACAAGTTTTATGTTCTTATTTGTTATAACAGTTGCTGATTGCCCATTCACCCTTGCACCCCTTCTTTATCTTCAGGTTGAGAGAGTGGCCAGCATGCTCAATTACTTTTTGTTACAACTTGTGGGCCCCCAAAGAAAATCTCTTACTCTGAAAGACCCTGAGAAATATGAATTTCGTCCAAAACAGTTGCTGAAGCAGGTTGGTATCAAGTAGATTTAACATTTGCTTCTTGTTAAACAGATTATATTTTTTGGTGAGTTATTTATGATGTCAAGCCATATAATCAGGGTGTCCTCAGTGGATTTATAGTTTTAATACCGATTAAAAAATTGTTGGTGGATTTATATTTCTATACCAATATGACTGAACTAGGTCTGACTCTGGTTATTTAGGTTTCTTAGTGCAATGAAAAAGTTATATACAGGCTGCCTGGGAATGACATTGTTTTATCGATCATTCCACTACGATAACTTCTTTCTTTTTTAATTAATAAAGCTTTTACATCCTGGCAAAACAGTGTTTCTGACCTTAAATGTTTTTTGTTTTTAAGATTGTCTGCATATATGTCCATTTGGCAAGGGGTGATACGGAAAATATTTTCCCAGCTGCTATATCAAAGGATGGCCGTTCATACAATGAGCAGGTAATTTAGCTGAGGCAAAGAGTTTGTTAGGTTCGCTTATTTGACAACTATTGTTTATCCTTAGTAAGAGAATGTTTTGGTTCACCCTGAAACATGTGGTTGGCCTAACATAATTTTCCAATTGGACTGGTGCCAGTTATTTAGCGCTGCAGCCGATGTTCTTCGAAGAATTGGGGAAAATGGGAGGGTAATACATGAGTTTGTTCAGCTAGGTGCTAAGGCCAAAGTTGCAGCTTCTGAGGCAATGGACACTGAAGCTGCTCTTGGAGAGATACCAGATGAATTCCTTGACCCTATTCAAGTATGTTCACTTTTATTTTTTTGCATTTAAATTGCTGCCATTCAGTGTTTTTTTTTTTTTAAAAGGAAGAGGACGGTACTCCAATTTTATTGATTACCCTCACTTATGGCGGAAGAATACCATATACAAAGGGAGCATGAAATAAAATCCCAAAACCAAGCTCCTAAAGAAAATGAAATGAGAAAATTAATAAAAGAAGATTGCAAAGAGTTCGTAAAGGAATAAAGAACTAGAGTCAATGCCGAAAGCTAGGAGCACCTGCACGATCTAGAGCATACAAACCAATCATATGCTTAGGCAATTGAACTAGAGAAGAGAAACTTACCGTGTTGCCCAGGGCTCCAAATGAGGTGAGACTATCTGCTAAAGTATTGCCCTCTCTGTAAACATGTTTGAGATTAGAAGGAAAATGTTGCTTGAACTATAAAATATCATCCCAAATATCAAAATATTGCTAGGGGTTTGGGATTAAGTATTAAACCAATTTAGAACAAGGAGAGAATCCGAGTCAACAATGAGTTCAAAAATACTTTACTGATAAGACATAGTAAGACCAAATTTCAGAGCTGATAATTCTGCAAGAGTATTAGTACCAAAGCCCAAGAAACAAGAAAAACCAGCAATAATAGAGCAATTAGAGGACCTAAGGATACCACCACAGCCAGGAAGACTAGTGCTGCCTTTGGAAGCGCCATCAATATTTAATTTGAGGGTCCCAAAAGGAGGAGGAATCCATTTCACCAAGATTGGCCTCTTAGCACGGAAGGTGATTTGAGAAATGTGAAGAGACTCAAGGGTGGAAGCATTTGAGTTGAGGAGAGAAGGAGGCTTTAGGAGGTTGTTGAGATTCCTAAGCCAATTGAAGATCTTATAAATGATGGAATCAGAGTTAGTGAGAATGTCCTCGAATCTAGCTTTGTTCCTTGCAATCCAAATCTCCCAAAGAATGAGAGACGAAAGAAGGCTAGCAACAATATGAAATTGGTCCGAACCTCTAGAGGCAAGCCACCACTGAGTGACTTGATTCTTCCAATTACGAAGGGTGGTGAAATTGAAACCTAAAATAGAGGAAAAATGGTGCCAGACCCGGACTGAGTCTGCAAAGACATGGTTAGCGGTCTCTAAAAGGCCCTCAGAGCAACAAGAACATTTGGAAGCCAAAAAGATACAACAATGTTGGATCCGATCATCCTAAGGAATGCCATTGTGCCATAATTTCCAAACGAAAACAGAAAACCTTGATTGGGAGAATAGTATTCCAAACCTTCGAATCAAGGCCTAACTTAAGTCTCTCCGGGTAAGTACAGACCTCCTGAAGGAGAGCATGGTCACCAAAGAACATAAGCTTTTCAATGTTCCAACCCGTGGAAGAGCACACGTCTTTGAGAAGATGGTTAGGGTTAGAGATATTGAAACCTTTTTGGGCCAACGAACCTTTCCCTGCCCAGTTATCATGCCAAAAATTTAGGGTGCCTTCCCAAATTTTTCATTGGCTTTCATGATGAATAATAGGCAGATAGTTGCAAACAATCTTCCAAGAGTTAAGAGTGGAAAGATTTAGCCTTAATGAGACCCAAAGAGTGAGCATTATTCATGTGTTTTTGGGAAAGGAGGTCTGTATTATTCATCTCCAAGCCAATTTACAATGAAGAGCACTGATAACAGCATCAAGGCCCATTCGGTGTTGAACATGTGAATTATCTGCAACTGCACTAGACATTTTTATGAATCCAAGGCCCCCACCTCATTATTTACTCGTGTCCCCCTTAGGGTATGCCAAGGGGTTTGCTTCCCCATTGATTTATTGTGGTAAATTTTCTGGTTATGCTTATTCCCATCCCCCCTCTTTCCTTGCTGACCTCTCTCTCTCTCTTCTTTTTTCATTTTTGCAGTACACTTTAATGAAGGATCCAGTTATATTGCCTTCTTCAAGGATCACCGTAGACCGACCTGTCATTCAAAGGCATCTGCTTAGTGATAATGTACATCTGCACTTACTTTATCATTTTTAATTTTCCATCTCTCACGTAAAATAATAATGATAGCAATAGTGATAATAATATATACCTGATTAAAAGAGCAATAATGATATAATAATAATAATAATAATAATAGTTCTGATATATTGTATCTGATATGCAGTCTGACCCTTTCAACCGTTCCCATCTTACTGCGGACATGCTGATTCCAAACAATGAATTGAAGGCAAGAATTGATGAGTTCATCAACTCCCAAGAAATGAAGAGGCATGGAAAAAGCCTTGGCGTGGACAGATCAAAGGCGACAATACAAACCACGAGCAGTGAAATGTTAATTGATTAATAAATATATTGTTTTATGATTCTGAAATTCCCAATGATTTAATCGGAAGTTCATACATGCCAAGACGGTGGAAATACATCTATATCAAGACATGGAAAGTGGCTTGTAATTACTAATTAATGCCCAGGGATATATTATTTACATTTTCATTTGTAAAAATTTGATGCCAGGAATTCAATTCATGAGGATATTTCAGTTTTCCAAATCAGTCTCTGTGCTCAGCAAGTGCCTCTCCTTTGAGGAAAGAGAAAAGGTCTGCCTTGGTGTGACAGTCGTGTTCCTTTTCTTTGTTACCTTTTGAGTTAAGATCGAATCCCATTAGGAACGTGGCGCTAAGTACGAGTACTGCTGTCATTGGAGTTATATGGATCACATGAAAAACCCAACATTCATGGCATTATACGGTAAAGAGAGACTAATAACAACAAAAGCATGTCTCCTCTGGATAACTTCTTAACCACAATTCCCAATCCAAGCATTGGAATGCTATACGGTACACACTTACGTAAACTAACCAGATTGCCTCGTATCACAGCTGACTGAACATTTTCTCAAACAAAAAGCGTGCTACTTTTGGATTAGTTTAAAGTTTCTTTCTTTCCTCCTTTTCTTTTTTGTATTTTGTGCCATTTTTTGAAATCATCTTCTACGGAAATTATCAAAGTCACATCCTTCACGAGGAAAATCATACATTAAATGGTTGAAGTGGTGATTCTCTATCAAAGCTTAGGAGTGAACATCCCGGCCTTTCGCTTTGCAAACTCGTCGGCAATGCTAATTGCACTCCTGCTATGACGCAGAGAAAACTCTGCAAGTAGGATTTGGCTTTGTTCCATTGTCAGATCACCATGACAGCCCTGTAAACATGGTGCAACATTTCTTGGTTTCAGAAAATTGGAAATAAAGTGCATATGCAAAATATCTAACCTAATATTTACTATTATAACATAACATGACCGCATGAAACGTCTATTTCTGACAACGTGTGCTATGAACTTGTTCACTGAGCATTCAACATATCCCAGTCCCTTACAATGGTGATACCATCTTACAAGGAATACATTAAGCACTTCCTAGAATGTTTGAAAGGACATACACAGCAGCAACTCCAGCAAGCTGTGGTAACATGTAAACATAAACCCATTCAAAATAGGTTGAAAACTGCAATTGGCTTCCTTCATGGATGCAGAAAATGTGCTAAAACTAGGTCAAATAGCTGTATCTGGTTTTGGGTTTTAGCATGGAAGCTTTACAAAAAGAACAATATCAAAGGCATCAACCTCAAGGTTCCTTTGATTTGAATATAAATGAATCTAAACTGAAGCCAAAATCAGCAGAAATTAGAAGCCATGAATCTTTTTCAAAATGAAACAGTTCGAACTATATAATGTGCTGCAGATTGTACAGCAACAGTCATTACCAGGCGTGACGTTCTGTCGCAAACAGCATGATGCATGAGGATGCCAGCAGCAACTGACACATTGAAAGAGTCTACCATGCCTTTCATTGGAATACTGCAATGCAAATCTGATAACTCCAGGGCCTCCTCACTTATCCCCCTGCAAGAGCAATGAGCCAATTTAACCTATTAATACACATGTTAGATAACTATGATTTTCAAGAAAAGAAAAAAAAAAAAAATTATTGGCACCAGGTGTCCAGGAATAGCGTCCCGACTAATCCCGGGGGTGCACTGGGCCTCAGCAAGGAGTTTCCTGTAAGTGCACCTTGGGTAATTCAAGGAGAAAATCCCTCAGTCCGATGGCCCCTAAAGATTGTTTGCGCTCAAGGGGATTTGAAACTTAGAATTGGGGGGAGCATACACCCAAGCCCAAGGCCTTTACCACTTGAGTCAACCCCTAGGGGTTTTTCAAGAAAATGAGTCAACTGAATGACCAAAGCATCAGTTGCTGCCACTTGTAGCCTTCTTCAACCGCCTTGACACTTTAATCTCAAGGACCCCCCCTTCCCCTGTCTTCTCTTCTTCTCTTCATGTATGTGAGCTGCCTGCCCCATCCCGAATTGACAAACAGGAACAAGCTGAAGACAGGCACAAGAGAAAGAGTTGATACTCAACTCACCTCCCCCTCTTCCACAATTAGCTGAAGAGCAGGGGGCCGGAAACCCCCAACGGGAAACCTTTCACCATGCCACATGATTCTTTTGCGAAGCGCACACACATACATTTCCACTCCTGCCCCCACAAGCAAAGAGGTTTCAAGATCCCAGGCAACCAAGTGAAAGTGAACAGCTCTAAGCAAATCTTCTAGAACCCTATGTTTCTACCCTCTCTTCTAAGAAAAACTAAAAATCTAAATATAAAAATGGGACATTAACTAATTACTGAACATAAGAGATCATATAAAAGACTTGCATACTAATTTCCCTTTTTTATATTCATTTATTTCAGATAATTCAAGTTCTTCCATAGGTCGTTGAAACATCAATTGATGAAACCGTAATATGTCTCCATATTTTGATAATAACATTTAATTAGAAAGAAGGTAAATACCTGTTCTCGTTCCCCACCACAATTGCAGTTGGGCATGACCAATCCATCTCGTAAATGGATACCTAAGTATGGTAACAAAGAGTCAAAAAACACAGGCTCAGATTTCTCTACCTAATATTATATACTCAAAAGCACATTTTTCATTGGGAAATTTTTCCAAAAGGTAAACTACATTTTGCAATCCCAAACCATTTCTCAAATTTCACCCTAAACTGTCAATTGGCACCTTAAACTACCAAATTTTGGCAATTTGCACCCTTAGCTAAGATCTCAACCAAGTGTTCAAGTTGCAAAAATTTAGTAGTTTAGGGTCCAGATTGACGGTTTTCATAGTTTAGGGTGCAAATTGAAATAAATGGTGATAGTTCAGGAGTAAAATGGCACAAAAGGGAAAGATTGATCAATACCGCATCCATTCCCACATGCGTTGTTGCAATTCGATAACCACGCGACCTAAGAAAATTAAAGCACTCTAGGGTGGAGTTCCAAAGTTCAATGTCTAACCATTTCTCTGCACCCATGCTAACATGGCGGTTGTTTCTATACCTGCAACCACAATACAGGTAATGTTGGCAAAGTAAGCCAGTTTTGGATCAAAAGATTCAACACCTAATTGTAATTGACAAGGGGCTACAATTGAAAAGAAACACCAGCCATCAATACAAACGAAGGCGATTTTAGAACAGGCATCAATTCAAACAACCCATGAAATGGCACCACAGCATCAGTTTTCAAGGCAGTTTCACGTCTGGTCACATTCAAAATGAGTCAAATGACCAAGTTTACAACAATATCCAGATAAACACAACCACCCATATGGGACATATATTTTGATGGAATACCCAAACACAGAGTAAGGATTTAAATCCAAAGCCGCAAAACTAACAGATGGGAGGGCTGAGTCCCCATGAGAGACTTGAATGCAGCCCAAAATTACTAACACTCTTCAATCATTTGATGGAATATGACACACTCCTGGTTCTACAATGAAATACTATTAAAGAATTTTTTTCTTTTCCCACTGAAAAGAACATCCTACCAAGGCTCAGAAATAACTTGTCCAAAATCCTCATAAAACAAATATGCCCTATCACTTCTCTCTTGCGTTTAAAATAAGCAAATGACCAAAGATATTATGGGCACAAAACTAGCCATGATCACTTACAGAAACTCACTATCAAACAAGTAAATGAACATCGAAAAACAAATAGAGTAAATAACTGAACTGCCAAAAACGAAAGAAATTATTATTCAAAAGAAATTAAAAGAGAGACATTTTTGCTTCTATTTTTTTATTTTTCACCTCCACCGTCGTTGCATTGCACCTTTTCGAGTCGCACGAGACAACATGGACGGATTGAAACCCAAGGGCGTCGGCGGACCGAAACACAGCTGAAACATTGCCGAAATCACAAAGACCTTCGACTACTAAGCAGACCGAATAGCTCCGATTCCTCACTACATTGCGGAATCTCTCCTTCCTCACATCCGATATGTACGGACTAAGTGCCTCCAGCACCTCACCGCTGCTCAAATACTCATCGGTCCCGCACCTGAACCTGTCGAGGTACGGGAACCACCGATTGGCTCGTACGGATTGGCCTCCATCGAGTTTGATGGACCGGCGCTCCATCTTCATTAGTCTTGCGACGTCGTCGGGGTTTGCAAGGAGGTGTTCGACGGTGTCGTTTAAAAGTCCCTCATCCGGTGTCTCGAGGTTTGCGTTTGTGGAAAGAAGTTGGTCCGTGAAACCTGTGGCTTCAATTGAAATCGCGGCTCCTTCAGCGGAAGAAGCATAAGATCTGGAAGGAACTTTGCAGCATACGATTCTGAGCCCTATAGATATGCCAAATTGAAGAAAAAACAATTAAAAGCAAAATATTTCCACCATATATAAGTATACACAGAGAGAGGGAGAGAGAGTACCGAGAGGAAGAGAGAGGAGGGAAGAGAAGGAAGTAAGAGGTCGAAAGGAGATTGGAGAGGAGGCTGCTCGATTGCTTCGGAGACTGCATCCGAGCGAAGTAAGAGATGTACCGACCAGGGTTTTGCAGGCGTTCATTGCACACGCACAGAAAGAGAGAGAGAGAGAGGTAGAGAGGAGTTTGGCGCCAACAAGTAGAGACAATGGAAGATGGCTGAGGGCTTTTTCTGGATGGATAGCGTCTCAGGATTTTTTTTTTTTCCAGTCCTATTAGTAGTACAGCTCTCATAAACGGTGACGTTTTGAAGGTAGAGTGTGTCTACATGGGGTTTGTTCTCTTTTTTTCGAAACGGAAAATGATAGATAGTATGATTTTCCACCAAGTGACTGTTTATATATTTTTAAATTTTAAATTTTAAATTTTTTTAATGGTTAAAAATGTGATTATTAGTGAATTTATATTTATATTTTATTTTTCTTAATAATTGAGGATGTTTAAAAAATACTTAAAAAAAAAAAACAAAAAAAAATATTTGCATTAGTGTTGTGTTAGTGTAATGTGCAGGGATAATAAGTTGGCACGTACGGATGGAAAGAAACATGTGTTATTAGATAAGTTTAAGAACAGTTAATAGCAGTTGTGCAGGTACGTGTTATCGGTCGAATAAGTAACCGTTCTGGCATCAACAAGTATGTTGCTATGAAATAAATAAGATCGACCTATTTTGCTAATTAAACGCGACCACGTCATTGTGTGTTTTGGAGGAGAAGGCAGCCTCGAATTGCCTCAAGTTCTTGTGATTTCATCCTTCTTTGAGAAATGCTTTAGCCTGCCATGGATACACAACCATCCAGTAGAATGTTTATAGTTTACGTGAGCTTTGGAAGTTAAACCGGCTTCTCGAATTATCAGATTCCTGTGGGTGCTCGGGAAGACAAAGAAAATTCGATAAAGATTATTAAGTAGAGATCAGGGAAAAAGACCTGCTAGTGCTAGTGCTAGTGCTAGGCAAGGCAGTTCATTCTTACAAATCACTCGTTCCTTTCCAAATGCAGACTGGATTCAAAAGATATAAACCCTAATTGCAGCATCCATATCCCAAAAAACCAAAAAAAACGAAAACGAAGAAAATATCAGATTCCATGCAAAGATGCAAACCATATTGGAGCTCTTACACGACACGAGCACAACCGAGCAGAGTACATAAAAAGGGGAAAATGAACGTAATTTTCTGGCATATTATGGGCTTGCGTTCACATGACTCACGGAGAAAGAGCAGTCTTCGAAATGACATCAAAAGATATTCCGTTTTCTTGAAGTCGTTCTTGGAGATCGGTTGGGCCAAATACAATTCCTGGAGTCAATACCCCTCCCCTGGGTAGGTTTTCTCGCTGGCTCAGAAGAATAAGCGCACACTGAAGGAGGATTATTGGGGTGGTCAGATAGCCGATCTCGGGTCCCATTACTCTTGTTATTATTTCCATATCAGGTTTCCTGTTTCCTTGAGAAGCAAGACTGCCATTGCTAAAACCATGCCCGACAAACCACATCTTAAATGAAGCACTTCTGACCTCATCATCAGATGGACCCTTCTTCCTGAACCATCCAAGGCTGAAAATTGAGGGAAATTTTAAGAGAAGCCACCTTCCAACAGCAGTTTTACCCAGAAGCCCCATAATTACCCCAACAATGATGAATCGCAAGACTCCCAGTACAGATTTGGAGCCTATCTTTACCCCAAAATAAGCTGGCTTCACAGTTGACCAGAAGGCCTCCCTCTTCTCAATCTGTTCAACACTCTCATTAACTCCTGGAAGTCCACCGGGGTTTTCTGTCAGAGATGCCAGTGTTCTTCGAACAACAATAGAATCTGCTGAAGGTAGCTTTACGGCCCAAACCCCAATCTTTTTCTGATGCTCTATAAGAGGTCCTTTGGGAGGTGTAGGACCAGGAATCTACAACCAGTAAAGAAAAATTTAATACAATATATGCAGCTCGTGGGCCAACTAGCAAGACTAAGTAAATCTTACTTCCAGGTGATCCAAAAGTCTGTACCTTGTTATGTACTACAAAATGGATAGATAACCAGTGAAATCATGATTCCAATAAAGTGTTACAGAATAAATTACATAATGAATGAAAATGACTGTCATTTCCAGTCAAAAAGCTTGTTGATAGAATAATATAGATAATTTCTAGCAGAATATCTGTATACTACTTTTCTTTTTATCGGTAAACAAAATTTTATTGATCATAAAAATCGGCAAAAGCCCAGGTATACGGGACATATACAAGAGTGTTGTCTTAGCGTGCTAGTTCAGGGATACTACTTTAATAGTATCATCAATCTTCACAGAGGAATCACAATGATAATTTCAGTATACAACTGTCCCATGCACACAAATCTCTGAGGCAGGAGTCACGAGATTGTCGGTATTGAGTATAAGTAGAAATTGAGTAAACTACTTATTAAAAAGAAAGTAGAGATTGACTGCAAAATTAAAAGATATATTTTCAATGTCAGGTACATATACATGGTATTCCGATGTTTATTAACAAACCGTATTGAATACAAAATTGAAATATTTATATTTTTTTTCACTACCTCCATTACTGCAAAGATCACCAACCAAGCTAACTTTAACACCCCCATTCTACAACCACTGCTACCATAAAATTATCACCATTATCATCTTACCATGAGCATAGCCATCATAACCTGCACCTTTATTGCTCTGCCCATGCTTGAGTCTTACTTGCCACTATGGCCACCAAATACCACAATAACTACCCACCATATCGCCACATCAGTCGAACCAGAGTTTTGCCTTGACTACCACTTACAATGGCAGTGGCGAAGGCACAAGAGTGGACAGTAGAATGGTGTAATAGAAGTGGTGGTACAATTCAATCCACTGCCACTACTTCCCTTCTGGCTTCATTTCCTCCACTACCTCTACTGATAAAACCTTCAACACAACCAACATCCCAACTTCTCTTAGAAGTTCCAACTTCCAAAGCTGCTAAAAGCCCTAGGACTCTTGCCACCACTGAGACCCCATTTTTAAAGAAACTCTCCCATAAATACTTCAAGACTAGACTACTTATTAATTACACTTGGGAAAAAATGACCTTATCAAATATATCCTTCGTGTTAAAAAAAAATATATCCTTTCCAGTTCATAACTACACGTACATAATTCAGTATGACCTCAATCACTGACGAATGTATAATAGATAATGCTGATAACAATAATATCTCATTTTCTAACTTCATAACCTTCTGCAAGTACTACCTTAACCTAGCGAAATTTAGCATCAACCAAATCAAAACCACCAAAGCCAAACCACTAAACATCAAATATATCTTCAATGAAACCACTACTAATAAATAAGCAAAAAAATTACAAACTGAATCCAACATATCAATATGATAATTGAAAAGAGAACTTCTCTTACCACCGGTCTAGCTCTTCTCGGCCTCGACCGCCTCAGCTCCTGCAAACTCTCCGAATTGGCCACGCCCAGCACTGCCGACTCATACGTCCCAAAATTCCCGGCCATCCTCTTCTCAGACTCCAAGCTCAGATACGCCTCAACCCGGTTCGGCACTGCCGGCTCCACCCACTGCCTCGAGTTGAACATCAAGCCCAATTCAGCTGGAACTGAATCGAACCCACATGCCGAAATGATCAAAGAACCCGTCTCCGCCGCCTTCTCGCCGTACTTGGCCTCCATCCGCTCCATGAACTCGGGCTCCCCACATATGTCCAAATAATCACACCCAGTCTCAACGCAGGCGGCCACTACGGGTTCGCCGTAGTGGCGGAACGGCCCGACGCAATTGAGCACAAGCTTGGTTTGTTGGCAAAGGGAAAGAAGGGATTGGGGGTCGGAGGTGTTGAAGGTGAGGACGGGAGTGCGGGGTGGGGGGTTGGGGTGTGAGGCCCATCGAAGGGTTTGTGTCAGTTTAGTGGGGTTGCGCCCAGCTAGGGCTAGGGTCTTCAGTGGTGGGTGATCGAGGAATCTGAGGGCTTCTTTCACTACGTACTTGCCTGTGAAGCCTGAGGCTCCCAGAATTATCAGGTCGTAGGGGAGCGGATTTCGTTCTTGATTTTCTTGCATTGTTCCGAGACGGGAGTTTCAAAATTTTGTTTTTTGATATATGTTGCAGAATTGCTTTAGCCATTAAAGATGCACTCAAAAATGAAATGGGTGAGACGGTTTTAAATTAATTTAACAAAATACTAATTTTTAATATTATTATTATTTTAAAATTTTAAAAAATTAAATTATTTATTATATTTTATATAAAAAATTAAAAAAATTATAATAATAAGATGAAATTTATTGAGAGTATTTCTGTCCAAAAGGGATCTAATGCAGATGGGCACATACTATATAACATACTTTAGTCCCGCTGTATAAAATATAATAGTCTTATCGATCTTAGAACATATTTTATTTTTTAAAAGAAAAATTTTAAAATTGAGTAATGCTATTAAAATAAGAGTGAAATGATGGTGTTGTTCGTAAAATTGAAGAATCAAGGGGGTATTATTATCGCAACTCGCAAGCTTGAAGTTTTGAACTGCCACCAACTCAAGTTAATGAAAAAAACTAGTTAAAAAGTTGAGCAAACCCGGTACCTCAGAAGCTTCCTTTTATGTACTGAACTTTACAGTGTACACCAACTTCGTAGCAAGCAAAATACGAGTCACTGATATTGAGCCTCGGCTTAAAACGAAAGTTTAAAATGGTCACTGAAGTAATTAATCTCTTCCAGGAGGAGGGATTCACATCTCGTACTACTTATCTAGCTATCTCAATCAGACTATGCCCAGGTATCTTTTTCAAGCCTTTATCCTCTACAATGGTTCTTATTCTGACTACTTCATCCCATTGTCCACTTTCTGCATATAAATTAGACACCAAAGAATAAGAGCTTGAATTCTCAGGTTCCAGTTCCAACAGTTGCCTCCCTATAACCTCCCCCATTTCTGTATTTCTATGTACTCTACAAGCAGCAAGCAAAGCACCAAGTGCTGAAGTACTTTTTCTTGATGGCAGGCACTTAACCATTTCAGATGCTTCTTCAAGCCGTCCTGCACGGCTCAATAAGTCTACCATACAACTGTAATGTACTTCACATGGAACCATATTATATTCTTCGGTCATGGACCTGAAAACTTGCAGACCTACTTCCACCAGGCCTGAATGACTGCAAGCAGTGAGTATTGACGTAAAGGATACCTCATCAGGCTTGACCTTCTCTTCTTTCATTCGATCAAATAGTTTTAGCACCTCCACACAGTTTCCGTGCATAGCATAAGCGGCTATCATTGTGTTCCATGATGTCAAACACCGCTCACTCATGTGCTCAAACACATCTCTGGCCATATCTAAGCTACCACACTTGGCATAAGTAGTGATCAGAGAATTGATTACAGGTATCTCTCTGTCCATGTGAACTCGATACAAGTGACAATGAACTTCCGTTGCTAAACTTACAGATGAAAGCTGAGAAAATGCCTGAAGCAGACTAATTACAGTGACTGAGTCATGTTCTAGTTTTTCTCTTTGCATCAGCCGGAACAAGATAATGGCTTCATCTGCATGCCCATGAATAATATAACCCATCATCATTGAAGTCCAAGAGACTAGGTCCTTATATTTTATCCTGTTAAAGACTTGCCTCGCAGAGACCATAAGACCACATTTTGCATACATAGAGATGATTTGGTTGACAATTTCAGTGCTCCAGTCAAACCCATGTCTTAACATGTATCCATGGATACACCTTCCTCGTTTTATTTCTTTCAGATCAGAGGATGCAGAAAGTACACTCAGAATGGAACTTATATTTGGTTTAATACCTGTTCCAACCAATTCAATAAAAGTCCTTATAGCTTCACAAGCTAACTTATTTTGGAGATAACCGGCCATCATCACGTTATATAAAACAGCATCCCTTTTCTCCATGCTGTCAAACAATTCTCTGGCTTGGATTAAGTTGTTGCATTTAGAATACAGATCAACCAAGGCAGTGATGGCAACCAAATCCAGGTGAACTCCTGTTCGAATTATGTATCCATGAATGCTCTTTCCTTGACGCAAATACTTCAAGTTAGCACAACACAAAATCCCATTTGATAAAGTTATCAAATCAGGTATGAGGTTTTCTTCCACCATTTGACAGAAAAGGTTGAAACCTACCAAGGGCTGCTCCATTTGCAGATGACCAGCAATCATTGCATTCCAAGAACCAACTGTTTTGACCTCCATTTTTCCAAAGATGCATGCCGCTGTTCTTGAGGCCCCACATTTGATATACATGTCCATAAGAATAGTTTCAAAGACTTCATCAGAACAACCAATGCTTCTTCTTATAGCATAAGCATGGATAGAACGACCCTCTTCTAGAGCTTCCAATAGCGCCGCAGCTTTAAGTAAGCTCACCAAAGTCACCCTATTAGGATCTAATTGTTGCTTCTGCATGCAACGAGCTACCCAGAAAGGCTCAAATCCACGGTGATCACTGCACTGAGCATACCCAGTGATCATAGATGTATAAGCCACAACATCTTTGTCAGTTATTTCATCAAACACTCTAGATGCATCTTCAATATCTCCATGTCTACAATACAACCCAATAAGCGACGAACCCACGAACCTATCTTCATTTAACCCAAACTTGAAAGCATCCACATGCACCCCTCTACCAAATTCTGAACTTCCCAGCTCAATACAACTTTTCAAACTAAATGTAACAGCCGAACTATCTAAACCAATATTCCGTTGTCTCAAATTTGAATACCGTCTAAGAACTTCATCAAAGTGACCTGTCCGAAAATACCCAACAAGAACTGAATTCCAGAGAGACAGATTATTGATTACAATTCTATCAAATACCCATCTGGAGTCAGCTAAATGATCAAACTTTGCGTAGCAACTCAGGAGCTTAGAGCCCAAAAAAATACTGTCTCCAAGCCCATGAGCGAAAATGCAAGCATGGAGTTTTCTCAGATAGAAAACATCCGAACAATTATCCAAGAATGAAGCAAATTTCTCAGCTATGAACCGAGATTGAGAGAGTGGCTCTACGCCACTTGTGTTCAAGAAAAATTTGGTTTGAGCTGTGGTAGATGGTATCGGGTTGTTGCTATGGACTAGTGAACGAAGCCTAGAGATAAAAAGTTGCATAATTGTTAAGGGAAGAGCTTACTGTATTGAGAAAGATAATCTCAGAAGAAAAAGCTACCATTTTTCAATCACATATCTCTCTCACAGACGGCCTTGTTTCTCTGGGAAAGACTATGGACTAAAGTCACTAATTGGTTTAGGGTCGAAGCCGACGGTGCCTACTATGGCGTAATTGTGTTCGCTGCCTCGGAGTCAGCCGCTTATTCCCAGTATCTCAAATGTGTGAAGAAAGATTTTATAAGTTTCAAATGGTTCAAGGGGCTCATAATATTAGATGGCAACTGGCAAGTATATCGAGGCATGCGCTATAAACGTCCCCTGGCATGCCTCGTTAGTTAATAAAAAAAAGTATATATTTTTTTAGTTTTTTTATAATTGAAACAAGTTTCACATAACATAATATTATTGGTATTTATCTCTTTTTAAAACCTGTCATGAAATTGTTCGTTTATTTTTAGAGATGAGATGAGATGAATTAAGATTAAAGTTAAAAAGTTAAATAAAGTATTATTAGAATATATTTTTTAACTTTTTAAAATTTAAAAAATTTGAATTATTTATTTTATTTTATATTGAGATTTAAAAAAATTATAATGATTAGATGAGATGAGATGAATTTAAAAAAATTGAATTTTATTTTATTTTGTATTAAAATTTGTAAAAATTATAATGATTAGATAAAATGAGATGTTTTTTAAAAATAAACGAGACCTCCACGTAAATAAAAAATCAAACTCGATAGGGTGGTCGTAGAAACAAGTATGAGAGGATAGCATTTGTGGATTGCCTACAAGTGAGAGCTTCCCAGACTCACTTTCTGGTGTTTGTTGTTCAGACCCATGACTTTAGGAGAATATATTCTTCAGCATCCACGGTCCATTTAGCAGTGAGCCTTTATAAGCACGCACAAAATAACATCAAGTATAATCTCTCTGGAAAATTGAAGCCACGGGCGGAACAACCTCGGATATGTGAGGGAGTGAATATCTGGAGAGTTCTAGAACTCTGGAACATTGGTTATGCAGACAACGATAATCTTTCATACTCCTTTCACTTATGTTACAAGCTCAGCTTATCAGATTCAGTTTATCATTACAGAAGCAGAACTTGAACTAAGAAGACATGCATGATCTAAAATAAAATTCCCATTGCTTAGAAATGGACCTCCGGTGCCACCCTCATTCTCTCTACTTATTTTAGAGGAAGAGGACTGTTAATCAGACATCTCTGCCGTGGGGGGCGCCTTTTCTTTCCCCATCTTGTTAGGCTTTTTACCTCAAATCCCACCTCTATACATTTAAGTTGCTGAGCCTGGCGCAGGCAAATTGGAGTTTCAATAGAAGAGGGATGAGAAACCCCTGAACGCCTCCTTCCCCTTCCACTACAACTCATACCGGAATTTCTGTGGGCCAAACGTGACTGCCAAATGCCGCGAGTTGCCTTAATCAGCCCTTCGATTGTTTGAAGATCCTCAGTCACCTCATACCTCGAAAGCGATGTAAGACTAGGAAGTATATCTCTTTGGAAGTCTTTGCGTTGCCTCCCTCTCCTTGTTTGACCTCTCCTAGGCTTTCTTGGCAAGGTGTTTTCATCTTTTGGGTTTTCCAAAGTCTGAGGCTTATAACAATAGTCCTCTACCTTGCTTTCAATTACCAAATTTAACGTCATGAACTCAAAGTAATCAATCCCATCAGGAATAAGCTCTTCTTGAATGGAATTGCCCTTACCCATTGAAACTTATACGAGCTCTTTCTCATTATCACCCTTATATGAAGAGATTATATCTGCAAGCCAGTGAAGGGAATTAGTGAGTGAAGCTTCTGACTGGCGATAAGTGGCATGTTCTTGAAGATTATTAGCAGCATTGCCAGGAAGATTATGCATATGAGATGATGAGATGGAAACTAAAGCGTCTGCTGCCACCCTGATAGGTCCCTCATTAGACACCCTGGATTCATCTTGTAACACATCAAAAGGTTCTCTACGTTTGCTTTCTGGAGATCCTTCCACAGGGTTAATGATAATTTCTGTCTCGTTGACTACTGGTACCTCCAAGTCTATCTTAGTTGAAATTGGAGAAGAGGGTGTAAATAGAACCTCTTCTTCAGTTACACACATATTCAAGTCAATCTGATGTCTTGAAGCAGCACTGTCATTAACCCATCTCTTTGCTACAACACAATCCTCAAATTTTTGTAGCACTCCAGATCTAGGTAACAAAGGATCATCAGCCAAATCAGTTATAGATAACCCAAATTTTACAGAGTTGCCATTATCTATGACTGAAGCAAGACAACTATGTTTTGAGGGGGAGCTATGAGAAGGAAGATCATTTAATACATGAGGCTTGTCCATAATGGGAAACCCAAGAATCTTCCGATCGCTTGAGCAGTCACCTATTTCAATTTTCCCATGCTCACTATCATCAGCATGTGTTGTTGATGAGGAGACCTGAACAAAATTCTGGGGCGGACCCTTTCTCATTTCTTGTCTGTGGACAACCTGCGGAGAATGGTTTTGCCAGGAACTCAAGCCTTCCCTTTCTCTCGAATATTTGCCACTACTATCTGGCATTGGTCTTAGCCAAGAACATGCTCCCTGTGAATTCTCCCGGTTCCTTGACCAGTCAACTGAAACGAGATCTTGTTGACAAATCACTTTAAATGGATTATTTAGAGATGCTGCATCCATATCAACTTCTTTTGGAGAGCTCACATCCGTGATAGAGCCTGAAACCCCAAGGTAGTTTTGAGGATTGTGTTGCTGAACTTTTCTAAAAGTAAAATGACGATCATGGATATCATTAGGGAACCCAAGCCAAACAGATGGGTGGCAACCCTTTAATTCCTTGGACTCTGACTGTGAACCGAGGCACACATCATTTTGGTAGGATACTTCAGCCCTTGCATCTGGAAGAGATCTTGAAGAACTATCTTTAAGCAACTCCTCAATCATCTCAGAGCTTTGCATCAACGTTATTGAACTCTTATTTGATTGAGGACAGGTATTAATGCAAAGGTTTCCTTCAGTTGATATTAAGTGCTGCCTCAAGCTACCTAAAGGCTTTGTCACAGGCGAAATAGTAAATGACTCAGAATTGGCCACATCAGATTTAGGAACTAGAGGGTTCTGCAGACCAAGTGCATGGGAGGCCACAAAGGAGGAATCTCTATTTATGTCAGAGATTTCCACACCAAAAATTGTCCTCTTTCTATGTTGCTCTATCTTACTCTGACCAGAAGGAAAACATGCTGCCGAATCATGAGCTTTTGGAGTTTGTGATGATTCACAAGGCTTGGGAAAATCTTCAGGATGAAGAATTCCACATAATGAACTTGTGTTGCTTCTAGTTTTCCCTGAAAAGGGAGCCATATAAATCATAAATCCAAATTTAATAATCCTGCGGAACAAGGTAACTTTTGCTAGCCTTTGTATTTCTGCTCCATTTGTCTTAAGATCATTTGTTGGAAGTATGGTCTTCAAAATTTATTTTACTTCTTCTACATCAAAAAATAAAACGTCTTTAAAGGAGAACCACCACAGGTTTATTTGTTTCTTCACCCTCCCCATCCACCCAGTTTTTTCAATCAAATTGAAAATGAACATGAGATAGATACTTTTGAACATAATATTCCGTCAAACAACTCCTAGCAATAACTAAATTAATTTTCTTAATAAAATAACTCTTCAAAGAAGAGTGTTCTTCTATGTATTGAATGACTTCCCTAACAGCTGGAGACTGAAACGCACATGAAAATTAACTCAGTGCATCGAGCAACTTTTTCCATATGATGACTCTTGTAAAGATGTAATCATGCAAATTGTGAAGATTATCGCCAGATAAGTTATGTTAACATGGAATCACAATTCTAAAATACAAATGAATATGCCCAAGAAATCCTTTTCTCACACTAGGGAAAATAATGAAGATCAGTTTTTAGGTATGAGCTTTGTGAACCCTTTTTCTGAGTGTCCCTTTGCCTTATTTTTTTTTTACTTTCCTTTTGTCTGTTGTTCTACTTGTATTACTGGTTTAATTATATTACTATTGCCATCGTCATTCTTGTTATGAAGATGGAGAAAACCAGTTAGTTCCTTTGTTATCAGTTCAAATGAAAAATAGGGTATTACATGTATTTGATAATTTGAAAAGGATTCAGAAGCTTGTACTGTCGTACATGTGGTGAAATATATATTGTAAAGTCAGATCTTTAGCAAAGATTTCTGCTCAAATACAACAAGAAGCGAATTCAAAGCAATGTCGGTACATAAGCTCTTACCAGCTTCAAAAGGAGAAGATAACTGATCTTGTTGCTGACATTCATTCTCACAAAGCAAATTGCTAACTGCTCCATCCCTTCCATTACGCAGATTTTGAGAAAAATCCTTTGCCAACAATTGGAAGCCCGAATATGCACTTGCAGATGAATTCATCTCCTCTTTGGAGTTGGTTTTATGGCCTGTAATAGCTGAAGCAGATGCTTCCTCCTCCCGAGTTATTTCATTCAGATCTACTCGAGGAGTTTCCCTTGAATGCATATTGGATCTAGAAGCATCAGTATTATAGCCAGTACTCACCCCAACGCAAATAGATAAATTTCCATCCCTCTTACAAGCAATCCCATTAACCCTGTTAGAAGGATGATCATGTATTCGTGAAAGTTCAGAAACTCCTTGCGGTTCCACATCATTGCTGATGAATTCATCAGCTGGAACTTCCAGGTCAAAAAACCTTCTCTGAAGCTTGCTAGATCTTGGTTCCAGAGGTTTGTGGTCCTTCCGCTTTACTATGCTTTGGGTAGGACCAAAATTGGATTGCATGATTGTACCTTTCACAGAATTAAAATGAGGGAAGGTATGCACACCCAGTGTGGATGGTCTACCATAACAAGAATCCATCAAGGACAAGGTGGCCATATGCCACCTCTTCTTGTCATCTTCAGACAGAAATATATTTGATGATTTTAATGTCCCAGCTAACATCAGATGTTTGCGTTGTTCCTTGCTTCTGATATGATCCATCAAGTCCATTTGTATTTTGTAAAGCCGATGGAGTTCATGGAGCTAGATGACAAAGTCACACACATATAAGTTCATATATAACAATATTGCATGGATACAAATATTTGACTTTAGTAAAAAAGAATCACATGTCAAATTCAGTTCTTTTTTATGAGTAATCACAGGTCAAGTTTCATTTCTTTTTTATAAGTAATCACAGGTCAAGTTTCATAGCTCAAAATAAATGGAAAAAAATACATAAAACCCCCTCAAACTACCACACCATTTGCAATCATTCCCTAAACTATCTTTTTTCGCAATCAACTCCCTAAACTACCAAAACCTTGCAATGTACCACCTTTTCCTTTCAAAAAGTCTAAACTACCCCTAACAATTTTATAAAAAACAATATAACCATGTTCCATAAAAAAGTTATAAAAAAGTGACAAAAGAGTAACCCAAAAGAAAAAATATATTTACATTTTATTTATATATTTTTCAATTTATTGAGTTTTTTAAATTTTAGGGAAGCGTGTGTTTGTCAACTTTTTTAACATAAGGTATTGCAATTTTTAGTAGTTTTTGGGAGGTAATTGTCAAAATTAATAGTTCCAGGAGTGATTGAGATTGTCTGGTAGTTTGAGGGGTTATATGTATTCAGCCCCTCCCCCAAAAAAAGGTTTCAAAAAAGGCATACCTGATGCCTGAATATGGTTTCATGCTTCAATATAGTTTGTCTCAGTAGTTCCTTCTCATATTCCTCATATCTATGCATGTCTGGTCTTGTCAAGAATATGTCCTGGTACTGCCCACTTCTCAATGTTTTCTGTTCCTGAAGAAGAGGCCAGGTTCCTTTGCCAGCATTGTTATCTAAATCCTTCAAGGGATAATATCCTTGCATATACATCTTAGACTGCACTTCTGTTCCCATTTCTGCAAGCAACTCAAGAAAAAGCACTAATCTACTTACAAACCAAGGAAACTAAGAATGGAACCAAATTCACAGTTTTCAAATACAAAAAGTAGGAATGGCTTATACACCATTGGCACCAACGCAAAGTTTGGGCACACACTAAAAACAAAATGTTGAAACTTGTTCATTTGAATACAATATTTCTTCAAACACCATGGACAATGGTAAAACTTCAACCAAATGTCCTATTACTGTCTCTCTATCTTCTACAAACACAAAAAAGCCAATTATCTCAAACTTAATGTTGTTCCAAATTTATATCCCATAAGACGGCATTGCATTAGTGAGATGAGATTGAAATGCACCCGCTAAGAAGAACCTGATCAAAAGTAGAACTTGATCAAACTAACACCAGCAGAAAGCGCACAGTTTTTGGAGAAATCCCTATTAACAAACTGCTCGATCCATGGTTCACTTCTTACCCACCATTCATTGATAACTCGACATTATAGCATTTAAAACACAATGTGAGTCATCCAAATCCTTATAACCAAATGCCATGGATTAGTGTAATTCCCAATTAGAAAATAAAAAGCTCAGCTAACAATGCATCGACCACACCCCAAAAATGGACACAACGGACCCCATCAATCGCGAATAATGGAAGTAGTGAGTAATATGAATAATGTGAAAATGGCCAAGTCTGTGAATGGGAAAAATGCAGAAACATTATTAGTCATATCAAACACCACCGTTTAAACAAGAAGAAGAAGAAAAAATGATAATTTAGAGAGAGAGGGGGGGGAGGGGGAAATGATCAGCCATAAAATCAAGAGGAACAAACTATTATTATGTTGCAGATTCTAGAAAATTCAGACCCAGTAGTAACAAATTATCATAACCAAGTATACACAAAAAAATTGAGAATAATAATTTATACCTGAATCCTCTTCTACCCCTTTTCAAAGATCACCCACAATTCACCAAATTCTGTACAACAACAAACGACGAACCAGCTCCATGATCCTTCACAGCCACAGTACAGAACAAAAAGTAGCCACAAACCAGAATAACCCAGGAAGCCCGTGAACCAACAGACAAAGGAAACCAACTCATGGAGCCAATAAGACAATCTGGGTTTATACAGACATTGAAGAAGCTTAGATCATCCCCAGAGAAAAGAATATTCAGGAATTCCGATCTGATGGGCCATAATCTGATCAGAGTATATAGAGATCCCACAACCCATATAGGAGATCCTCTCTACACAAAAGCCACAACACCATATGACACCTCTCCAAAAATAACAGCAACAAAAATGACGTCTCGATTTGTCAACTTGCTGTCTGCCATTATTCTATGCGCTTTGCTTCACCTAATTGCTAGTGGCTGTGGTGCAATCATTTCTTTCCCATTTAATTATTTACATTTCTTTTCTGGTATGTGAAAGAAATGGGTATTTTTTGTATTATTCTTTGATTTTTTTTCACATTTTCCAGATTCTCTCCACTTCCGTGCTTTTTGGGCACAGCTTAGATACATTGGAAAAGTACTTTAGAGAAATGTTGGCACCTGGGTTTACTGAAGCAACAACCTAACAGTTTCCGTATATAGCCAACCCTACCTGATTGGATTTTCTCAGTCAGTGTTACAGCCACGTGCTTTGGACAACGCGTGGGAACGGGTTTTCCTTAAATTCAGAGTCTGTTTTTTAGTTGTAGATAATTTTGTAAAGATGCTCTGGATCGAGGAATGCAGGGATGAAGAATCTTCTGCCAACTTTTAACTGTAATCGTCCGATGAATAGATGAACATACAATGCAACATTCATGGATGTTTTAAACGGAATTTTCACGGGCTTTCACGGATGCTTTGTCGATATCACATTATATGAACTGATGAACAGTATAAAAATCTTAGCAGTAATTTGTGAAAGAGTAATGCTAATTATATTGTAATCATATCATTTCATTTATATCATTTAATCCAAAAGACAATAACTTTTTTATTCTATATTTGATGCTTAATTGAGTAACTTCATATTGTATTGAAAAAACTTCTTTATCCATTTTATAAATAGTTATAATTTATACATGTTCTAAACATACAAATGTGGTATAAATATTTTATAAACAAGTGAACTTTATTATGAAAAAGTATAACAAAATCTTTTTTTTTTTTTTTGCAAATTTATATGAGATTTGTGCACTTAAGACTTTATACCAAACATTACTGTTTTATAAATTTATTGAATATTGTTTGAATGCACAAGAATATATAATTATTTTTAAAAATATAATACCTAAAATTATCATGTGTTTTTTTTTTTTAATATGTGCACAATACATTTTAAGTGGAAATAGTTTATATAAAAAAAAGTAGAGATATATTTTATTAATCACTTTCACTTGAGGCGAAAGAAAAACCATGGATGCAAAACTTGAAGCAACACGAAACATTCAATACATTATGTATGCATCCTTCCTTTACATAACTTGTTGTGATCATATTACTTGCAATAATGTAGACAAGATTACTACCATTAAGGTACCTAGAGGATATCCTAAACCGCAAAGAGATGTTGCTGCTAAGCGTTGTCTTGGAGCAAGATTGGAATATAAATTTTATAAAAAAAACATCTGCTTTGTATTAAAAAGATATATTTTAACTATAAAGAAATATCATAAAAATAAATTTATAAATTAACGTAATTTGATATAATACATTAGATTATAAAGCTATATTTATTATCAAGTAGATTTAATATATCCTATTAAATCATGTCAGTATATAAATTTATTTTTATATAATTTTTTTATGGACTTAACACTTATTTTAAATAAATAACTGACAATCTTATAAAAATGACTTGGTAGAATATATTTTTAACTATTAATAATATTCAAAAAAAAGCTAATAATAATATTATTAACATTTCTCATCCAAAAATATTAATAATTGTGTTTTTAACTCCCTTATATCTTACATCAAAAAAAAAAAAAAAAAAACTCCTTTATATCTAATCGGCGTTTAGACGACTCCTGTCTACTCTTCAAGCCGTTTAGACGACTCCTGTCTACTCTTCAACGGATTGGATTCTACTATAGTCACGTCCAGACTCTCAAGGGGCCGATGGGCTTTTTGTTTGAAATAATCTTTCCAATCTTTTATTATTTAGTATTTATCACATTCTATACTTTTTTTTTTTTTTAAATTTTTTTTTATCAAATTTTTTTTTATAAATAGTAAATAAAAAATTTGAAATATTTAAAAAAAAATTTGAAAAAAAAAATTTTTCAAAATATTAAAAAATATTAAAAAGTATGGAGTGTGAAATGTAGGTGAATAGTAAGAAGTTATATATCAAATCCCTTTTGTTTTTGGTTGTTATACCAAAAAGGCTGTCACGTCCTTGTCTGGAATCTGGATGACCAAACAAAATTGCTAATCGCAATTACAATCAATTTACGTTTTTGACCCTAAAACTATTGCCTGCTCAAAAAGATCTTCGAGATTATCCTAGAAATGACATCATTTTAATGGAGAGTGTCTTTTTGGGAAATATCAAGAAAAGGAAATCAATTGGATAGCCCAAAGATCCATTGAGAAAGATTTTCCTGTGACGTGATCTATAGAAGCAAAGGACACAAAAAATAGTTATATCTCTCTCTAGCTTTTAGCTTATCTAAATATTGAGTAATACTAAATACAATTTTAAAATATATAAATCTCATATATTTATTTTTAAAAAAATAAGATTCATTATTAGAAAAATAATTTGTTTATATAATTATCAAATTTATCAATTTTTTTTTAAAAGAATGTACAAAATTTGTACATCCTAAAACTATAATTATCATTTATTTCTACTAAAAGATTTTGTTGTATGGTTTTGAAATGATCCACTTGTAAGGCTGAAAACAATGTGTGTTCACATATATAAAATCTTATAGTTTCACCCATTTTATTATTCTATATATATATATTTATGTTTAATAATGCAGAGAAAAGTGCAGTAGTTTTCTTCCTTTGTTAGACCATGTGATAAAGGCAAGTAGCTTTGCTAACGTCAAATCAAGATAATGCGTTGAAGATTGATATACAATCAAAGAGAACAAAACAAAACAAAAAAATGAGAGAAAGGTGTATGATTTCATTTCACCTTAATTATTGACAATGGATACGCATTCTGGGTTGAAAAAAAAAAATATTGAAACACTCGAAAGGAGCCATTTTTACGCATCAATCAAAGTACTTTAAGAAAGGTACAGGAGCCGGAAAAGAGCCAACATGAGAAGAAGCTAAGCTAGGCTAATCGCACCACCTAAAAAGGAGAGAAAAAAAACGTAGTTTTGATCCAAAAACAAAGCACAAAGAGACACATAATCTCGCATTAACCAAAACTTTCAGATCATTTACATGAATTCAATACACACCCATTTAAGCTCCAAAAACAAAACTGAAAGCGGAGTACTTTATTTCCCATTAGGGAATGGGTTAATAAATTAAGAACGAACAGTAAATAGTGCTATTTTTTTCTTATATTTTCCTTTCTTGGAATGTTGTTGGAAAATTTAGATATTATTTTCATACAGTCATATTTTACGATTAAAATAATTATTTTATATTTTAAAAATAATTTTTTTATATTTTATAGGTCAAGTTGGGTATTGGACACAGCGTCGGTTCCCCATAGCAGCAATCAAATTGGACAGTAATCCCACACGAAAAGGCCAGTGAAGGGCCAGCTAAGAAGAGTGTGTGTCTGTCTATTTCTCAGGCTTAATAAATTATGGAGCCTTGCGATGTCCTGTCGGTCGTACATAATTTACTCCAGCACACGAACTTTTCCGAGATCCAAACACTTTCAGCTAACATTATTGTAAGCTAGTGAGTCTTGTGAGCATTTTCTAATGAATATTTTTTTTTTTGTAAAGGCCCAAGACATCATCAGATCGTATCCCTTCAATGATTGGTGTCTGTAAATCGTTTGTTTTGCATTTGCTTTGTCTATATATGGAGTTTTTGTTCCTATTTGCGTACGAGAATTTTCGAATGCTGTCATCTAACAGCTTGTTTTCATCGATGGATCACAACTCAACGCTGGATTATTAAGGAATTTCTTGTTTTATTTTCACAATAATAGAGTAATGCCTTGGGATATAACTACTATTTTACTTAGTAGACATGTCAATTGAGTAACTAAAATAAAACAAAATTGAAAAAGTAAAGAAAAGAAACAAAAGCACGTAGAGATAATATTTATATTTTCTTTATTTTTATAAAGATTATTGTTAGATACAATTTTAAGAAGTACAAATCACATACATTCCATTTGAAAAAAAATAAAATTTATCATTAAAAAATGATTTTTTATGTGATTTATAAAAGCTATTTCCTTTTTATAAAGTAATATAATTGAAAATTTTGAGTTATAGCAAACAGAAATGTTCTTTTTCATATTATACCTTATATAATCTTCATTAATGTATGAAATAATTTTTATTAAAAATAATACATTTAAGATAAGAAATAATATAGAGATGATATTTACAATTATAAAATACGCAAGCGTCATTTTAAAAAAACGAGTAAATATAAAATTTGCATAAAAATTTTATTTTTTTAATATTATACTTCACTATTTTTTAAAAAGAATGGATGACATTTATATAATTTATGTCAATAGCATAATTCAATAATATATTAATAAAAAAATTGTATTTCTGAAAAACGTTATTTGTAGGCCCCAAAATTCAAAAATTTCAAAGGAGTAAGGATAAAAACAAATGACTGGGAGACGTTCAAATCTCATTCCCCCACCGCTTCCATTGCCTTCCGTTGGCCCTCAAGTCTTCGCGCACACAGAACTTGTTCATGGCAGAAGAAACAAGTTGAAGAAAAACATATCCGCAGAGAAACGGAAGAGGGAGGAGGAGAGAGAGAATCGAGGGTCCGTGAAAGAAAATCTTGGGGGTGAAAGAAAATTGGAAGAAGAGAAGCTGGTTCAGAAAGAAAGTAAGAGGTAGTGAAAAGAGAGTTCTTGTGAGAAAAAAGATTTTAGAGAGAGAGAGCGTGTTGGGGCTGGGGGCTGGGGATGTGAATTTAGAAGCAGAGAAGAGCCAGAGAAAGGGAGAAAGTTCGTCTTTTGAATTGAAGAATCTGGAAGAAACTATATCGTTATCTGCGGAGAAACCTGAAATCCCTAGCCCCCCAACTGTGAAGAAGCGGTCTCCAACTTGGTCCGACATCTGGCTCAAGAACACCAAGAAGCCTCTCAAGCATGTGGTGTTGACCATGCAGCTACAGTCCCTCTCTTCCCCCACCATCAATTCCCCCCAAATCTCCAAAACCCTAACCCCCAGTTTATCCAAATCAGACACCACCCTCCTCCTCCCCGACCAACTCCTCCTCAAAATCCTCGCCGAACTCCCTGACTCCCAGCGCAAACCCAACTCCCTCGTTTGCAAGCGCTGGCTTAACCTCCAAGGTCGCCTTGTCCGCTCCCTGAAGCTCTTGGATTGGCATTTTCTCGAGTCGGGTCGCTTGGTTTTTCGGTTCCCAAATCTGACCCATGTAGATTTGGTTTCTGGGTGTTTGGTTTCGCCCCGAAATTCGGGTATTCTGTTGAGCCATAGAGTTGTTTCGGTTCATATTGGCTCCACGTTCTCCAAGACATGGAAGGTATGCGAAGATAGTTTGTTGCCTGCTGAGGTTATTGATATGGGGCTAAACGTGTTGGCGAGTGGTTGCCCCAATTTGCGCAAACTCGCGGT